>JAUELF010163030.1:0-14771 GCA_031471495.1 Clinocardium nuttallii | reverse complement strand
AAAAAAATCACAACGTTAATGCTGTTGTTACTGTACATGATAACAGAAACCCATTGATACATTTTAAATCACCTGTTACTTATTCAAAAACCTGTTACTTATTCGACCGTGTTTAAGAAAAGAAGCCATTGCTTCACAAATATCTTTCAAAATGCATTTGTTTATGTTGCCAGTAACAATATTGAGGTTGTTGTTGTTGTAAATGATGAAAGTGAACTATTGGTACATATTAAATCACCTGTTACTTTTTCAAAAACATGTTACTTACTTGGCCGTTCCCTGTTCCTTCTTCCTCATTCGTTATTCGAATGTGAAGTTGGTTACTAATTACTTGTTCCGTATTCAAATGTTAAGTTGGTTACTTATTTCTTGTTATGGAATCCGCTGTGGTCGAGTGGTTAGCGTCGGGGATTTCGAAACAGGGTGTCCCTGGTTAGATCCCGAGTCGCGGCAATTCGGTCATGGTAGAGTGCCCTTGGGCAAGGCACATTTTCTAGCCTAGCACTGGTTTGTTTACCCACGGATCATGAATAATTAAATTTAATATGCGCGCTAAATGACCTTAGCTGTCGATGCGCCATAAAACAATATACATTCATTCATTATGTCTTGTTCCGTATTCAAATGTTAAGTTGGTTATATGTTCCTTGTTCCTTTTGTGTTACTTAATCTGCTTCACGGAGGTATAACTTAGTCAGAATGGTGGAAAAAAGTACACATATTTTATAAAACTGAATATATCCACGGGTTTATACTATCACAGGGATGATTAAGTAGGTTGATTGGACATTAATCATTAATTTAGTATATTAAATTCGATATTCTAGAAAAAGTAAATCTATGAAAATAATATCTAAATTTGAATTCTTCAATTAAAAATTAGAATTTTGTTCACAATTATTTTCTATGTTTTTCTATTTTCCTTTCTTATTTAGATTAAACATGTGTGTTTTGTCATTTGTTTCATTTCTTCACTTGTTTCTCTTAATTTGCGTCTTTTCGTGTAATTGTTTTTCAAAATCATCAAACTGGAATGGAATAAATGTATTAAACAAGAAATTGCTCTTACATATACATCTACTGTAAAATAGATGACTTTAAAAGATTAAAAGTCAAATTTAAGGAAATGGCCTTTCCTTAGTATAGGGAACTTGTGGCCAGATCCATTTGCCTGCATTTCACTGTTTTACTATGTAGAAATATGTTTGCAATTATCAAATGTTATTTTTGACAATATAATACGTTAAAGCTAAGTGATCCTCCACCTTACCATATTCAATGATCGCGTAATGTGAACTTGTCAAAACGGAAAACGAACTTGTCAAAACGGACTGACCTGAATATTCACCTTGTACAGAACTGACAAAAAGCAAAATATCTATTTATAGTTATGATATATTCGAAAATTAAATCATTTTTCAAATGTTATAAGTTATTTACTCGTTCCTGGTTATGCTAAGGTAGCATTATATTATCAGCATTAAATACAGTAACTATCTCTTCTTAGTAGATGCTCCACATTACTGATTGTTCTTTTTTCAAATTCAAATAGCTATCTTGGTTTGTGTAGATTGCATAACACGTTAAAGTATGAATCTCTTAAATAGTAAAATGTATGGACTATTTCTAGTGTGTGTTATCAGCTTGCTCTCTGAGTGGCTCATTAGTTTACATAGAAATCCTTTGTTTATTTTATTCACTTAGGAGGACTATTGATTCACCACAACATCTTCAAACCTTTTTTTAACACAAAATATATTATTTACAGGAAGACATGCTTTACTTTGCTTAATTTGTTATCCAATTTCTTCGATGTCACGATGACTCGATCTTGACGCGACTTAAACATTTCGAAAGACGATCTCTAACCTAATATTACACTTTACAATTATTAAATATGTTTATAAGACTTTAAACAAATTGAGAAAATAACAAACCCTGATAAACACTTACAGTGTTTAAAAAAAAAGAAAATCGGTGCTTTTGCAACTTAACACCTTTTAAATTATCATTGGACTTGCAACTGACATACCGCTTGCACCATATATATTATATGTTATGCATCGATGACACAAGGGCGCTCATCTTAAAATATTTTTTGAAAAGTTTGCCTTGAACCAAACTTTTGAATGAAAATTAACTGATTAATAATATGGTATTTCAAGATAAATTGAAAATCTGTCAAAATATTAATTTATTAATGATTCAACTGTAGCAAGGAGAAAGTTCATGTCTTCAGTACGTTTTCTCAATGTTTTAAACGTATACTTCTGCAAAGGTGTATGTTGTGTAATACATGGAAAAGGTTAAATGCCTTTTTATTTCGTTGAGGTCTAAATCACAAACCATATTTTCTGTTGTTCTATGACAAAAACAAAAATTGCTAAATTAATGCTGAAATTTCAAAAACTCGTGGAATTGGTCTTTTATTAAATTAGTATCTGTACATTTAGCCTTATGAATGTCATAAATGTATGTGATGCCATTCTTAGCAAAATAAGTTAATGTAGTATTTTCCGGTGACACTGATGCCCTGCATCAACTTTCTCATGTGTTTCTATTTTGTTAGATTACAAAACAGCAGTATAAAAATAGAAAATCCGGCTTCGAAAACACTACGGTATTGGTCTTGGTCACATGTGCGACAGGTTGAATTTGTTAACAGGCGAGTATCTTTACTCTTTTGTTTATTTGTGTAAGGTGTTTTAGGCCAATTTCAACATTATTTCAGTTATAATACGGCGTTTCCTTGGGAAACTACCCATGTCACAGGTCCATTTACGCAGGATACCAGCCTGTCAGTCGTTATGCTAACTCCATTTTAACCAGTGCCAAAGAAGGGCATTCATTACAACAATTTATAAAGTCGTTAGAATAACACGGTAGGGGATCGAACCCGTGACCTTCCGACACTGTGGCGGACTTTCTTATACAAAAGTCACCGAGGCAGTGCCATATTAACTAGTTTGAAAAAGGCTCCAACTTCAGGTATGTACTTAGAATCATCCTATACACCGATCAATGGAGCGCGCTTGGTAAAGGTTGTTATTTTGATTTGCTGATTCGGATAACAATATCAAAGCAATGTTTCTGATAGGTACATCTGACTATCATTCAATAAGCACGCTTGCGAAAACAGGTTCCATTCACTTTAGTTATAAATTTAACCATCATTGTTTTTCAACAATTCTGTTGCAGACGACTTCAAATAACCAAGGCAAAACTACGGAGCTTTGCTTGAAATGCAAGTGTTATTAAAAAAAACTTCTATTCTATATGAATTAACCTTTTAAGCAGACAATATCAAAGAAACATGGAATAATTTGTAATATCATTGTTTTCAGGAATATGCTGTATAGGTCATCAACAAAGAGAATGCACTATGATGGTTTGAACAGTGCCAAGAACATGTACAGGGTTCTTAAAATAGAAAAGAGACCGTTATACACATGGATACATATTTCGGCAAACCAAACGATCTTACCAGCTAAAGGCATAAAGCCAATTTATCAAGATAACAAAATAAAGCATTAACCTTTATCCTGTTCATTTTTAAAGGCTTAAGTGGGTATTCCTTATTATAGGACGATTTTTCAAAATATGTCAACATATCTCATGTTTCAAAAGTCTCATGATTAAACTGATTGGATTCATTACACGCTTAATGACTACAGAGGACTCCGATTATGTCGTTTAACTCGAAACATTTCCGGGAACATATCTTTCTTTTGATAACAGCGTAGAAGCAGTTCTAATTGATCTTACGAGCTGCTGTCCTATTCTCTTGGTAGTAATGTGTACCACTATATACACATCTTAATAAACATGTATATGAATTTCGTATTTGGCAATATATCAACGAATTTAGAGATCTCTGGAAAACGTCAATGACTCAGAGTAAAATATGGATCCATTACGACTTCAAACTATGTGTTTAATACAACTAGTAGAATTTTTAATGTTATACTGTTTGCCAATCCTGTACCTTTAAGTTCAATCCGCGTATTCTTCGATTAGATACAAATTAAACTAGACCCCAATAATAGACCGATATAACCTGTTCAATGATAGACTGCTTTAGTAAACAAAAGTGAGGTATTGTTCAATCGGTCAACTCCTTTCACATAATAATTAACTGAGATTTTAACGTTAAAACTCATACAGAAAAGGTTCGAAACTGTCTATGGACGAAACGCTGAAAAGGCCAAGTCCGCTAAAACATGATTGAAGCGTTCCAAATTATATGCGAGTCGATAGAGATACACAGCCAAATATATATATAAAGAAATTACTGGTTCAACTTACACCATGAGGACTCAAAAACAGCTGAAAGCTGCCACAATGTGGAGAAAGCTAGCGTCTCGCTCCAAAAAACATGTGTCTGAACACTTTAAATTAACCACACCTATTATTTTTAAGACAAATGATCCAAAACAACGGCAAGTACTTTCAAAGTACAAGAAGTACTGCAGATATCAACCGGGGGCATCACAGTAGGTCAAATGTTGATATCCTTAGACGAGGAAAAATGTTCATTAAACATGGGGGTATTGATCCGCTTTTAGAGTCACTTACTATTGCAGATGCTTGCAATAAGGTATGGAAACATAATTATTTGCTTAAATGTCAAATTGCTATAATTTCAAGTAAAGATTCATCCCAACGTCGCTTTTCTATGAAAGCGATACGGTGGATACAAAGTGTAGCTAATGAAAAGGGCATTTACATTCAACATGCTAGAAATGATGGATACTTCAAAACTGGTCGATATAGTGTAGATGGTTATCACGAGGTGTCAAACACAGCCTATGCATTCCTTGGGGACTTGTATCACGGTTGTCCAGTGTGTTACCCAACTCAAAATCAGTTAAGTCATATCACTGGTGAGACTATGCAGCATTTGTATAATGCTACCATGAAACGTCTTGAGGAAATTAAAGAAAAAGGTTTCAATGTTGAAATTATGTGGGAACATGAATGCCAAGGTCAAAAATGACAAAGTCTTTAAATAAAAAAATGACAAGTTGTTTCCCTAGTGTGACCCCATTGATCCAGGAGATGCTTTGTATGGTGGTCGATGTAATTCAGTGACAATTACTCATGACATTAATGAAAGTAAGGACAAAGAAATCAAATACATTGATATTTACTGTGAACACGTTTCTCCATCCCACAAGACAAAGCTTTTGCAAAGGTTTTGCAATGTTATGTCTTTATTTAAATGAATATGTGATTGTATTTTCATATCATTGAAAATACTCAAAATGAATATAAGCGCTTTGGCGAGATAATGTAAAAAACACCAACCTACAATCCTTTGAAAATTATTCAGTAGAGATATCTTAAGAAAGGTCACATTTGATCCATCCGAAGTTAGGCATCAACCCCCACCCCTTCCCGCACACACACACACACACACTTCTCCGAAAATAACTTGATGTGAGTGACAGTGTTTTCCTGTTGTATTTTATTTTATTTTTCAATGTAAAAACCAGGAAAGGTTTTGCAATGTTATGTCTTTATTTAAATGAATATGTGTTTGCCTTGTCATTGAAAATATTCAGGAGATAATTTCTATCAATATCATGAAGAACACTGTACATGTTCTTGGCGCTGTTCAATCCATCATAGTGCATTAACTTTGTTGTTGAGTTAAACAGAGTTAACCTGAAAAGAATAAGCTTACAAATATATCCCATGTTTCTTTAATGTTTTATACTATAAAATTTAATTCATATAAATTTACGTTTTCCGTTCTTGTTTACATATATTTTATTAACCATTCACAGACAGCAGACGACTATTCAACATATATTAAGCAAACAAATTAGAACTTTCTAACAAAAAGTAATTTCTCTTTTTGCAAAAATAATTTCATTGTGAGTGTGTGAAAGTGAGCAGATACATATATAAATATACATACATACTACATACAGACATGCAAATACATAAATACAGAGATTAAGAAGATAGAGAGAGAGAAATATATATATATATATAAAAAGACACACACACACCACACACATATTGAGAGAAAACGAGAGAGAGAACGACACACACACACACACACACACACACACACACATGCAGAAAGAAGGAGAGACAGAGAGAGAGAGAGAGGGGGAAGGTAAGAACAGTTTTATTTCTTGGTTTGATGTTAAGTATGGAAACATTTCAAATTTAGACTTTAGTTATCTAGAAGTGCTTAACTCTTTTCCTGAAACCGACGCTTTCTGAGACCTCTGAAAGCACTGTGGTAAACGTAGGAATTGCTCATAATAAGTAATATCTTCTCTTGCTACAAAGTTTCAATAATAAAACTTGCATTTCAAGAACACTTCCATATCCTTTCCTTTAATATTAGGACGTATGCTTCAGAATTGTTGTATATGGAAAGCGTTTCATGAATTTTCTCACCTATTTTCTTGTCTAAAATTAATTATCCTAAACCACATGTGAACGAAGGTGAATGGGATACTGTGTGTTCGGGAGCGTGCTTATAAAATGGTAGTCAGATGTACCTATCAGAAACATTGCTTAGATATTGTTATCCTAATCAACCAATCAAAATAACAACATTCATCAAACGCACCCGATTGATCGGTGTATAAGATGATTCTGAATACACCCCTGAAGTAAGAGAGGGAGTTGATTATGGTACATCTGACTACCATTTTATAAGCACGCTCCCAAAAACGCAGTATCCCAATTCACTTTCGTTCACATGTGGTTTAGGATAATTAATTTTAGACAAGAAAATAGGTGAGAAAATACATTAAACGCTTTCCTATATACAACAATTCTGCAGCATACGTCCTAATATTAAAGGAAAGGATATGGAAATGTTCTTAAAATGCAAGTTAAATTATTGAAACTTTATAGCAAAAGAAGAAATTACTTATTATGAGTAATTCAGGAAAAGAGTTAAGCACTGCTAGATAACTAATGTCTCAATTTGAAATGTTTCCATACTTAACATCAAACATCAATTCAAGAATATAAAACTGTTCTAACTTCCCTCTCTCTCTTTCTGGCTTTATGTATGTCTGTCTCTCTCTGTATGTGTCTCTCTCCCTCTCTCTCTATATATATATATATATATATATATCTTTCTGCATATATGTTTGTCGTTCTCTCTCTCTCGTTTTCTCTCAATATGTGTGTGTGTGTGTGTGTCTCTCTATCTCTATTTCTCTCTCTCTCTCTCTCTCTCTTTCTCTCTCTATATATGTATTTCTCTCTCTTCACTATATGTGTATTTATGTGTGTGAGTGTCTCTCTCTCTCTCTCTCTTTCTCTCTCTCTCTCTATCTCTCTCTCGCGCTCACTCACACACACACACACACACACACACACACACACAATGAAATCATTTTGGCAAAAAGAGAAATTACTTCATGTTAAAAAGTAGAAAGTTCTAATTTTTTTGCTTAATATATGTAAATGTATATGAATTAACGTTTATAGTATAACACATTAAAGAAACATGTAAGTTTATTCCTTTCAGGTTTACTCTGTTTAACTCAACAACAAAGTTAATGCACTATGATGGTTTGAACAGCGCCAAGAACATGTACAGTGTTCTTAAAATAGAAAAGAGACCGCTATACACATGGATATATGTTTCGGCCAACCAAACGATCTTACCAGTGAATGTCATAAAGCCAATTTATCAACCTAACCATAGATCACATTAACTGTTATCCTGTTCAATTTAAAATGCTTACGTGGGTATTATTTATTATTAGATTAGTTTTTGTTAACACATGTCCACATATCTCATATGTTATCTAAAGTTTTCTTGTCGCGAGACTAAGATTGGGCAGCACGTTTCAACATGCTCATGATTCGTCGTCGTCACTGTGAGATTATATACCTTCGCCTTTCGACATGAAGCCATTTAGCGAGCAGCACTTATTTTTTCCCTCCAATTATTTTGGAATTTCTCCAATTAAGGGTCGGACTATATTTTGATATTGTTTTGATGTTGTATGTCAATGAAAGTGGATGATTTGTGGAATATTTATTTTAAAAATGAACTGACTGCTGCAAGCTTATACCCACATCGGTCATCTCGTACCGCCAATAGTTCCTGTCTAAAAAATAAATATATTGAACATTTGTTTGCATATAAAGCCGGAACTGGAATTGATTCGATATCACTTACCCAAAAGAAAGGTTTCAAAAGAAATATTATGTAACGATATATGAATTACATGATTAAAAATAAAATGTGTTTCTACACCTTCATCATACTTGCTCGCGCATAAAGTTCATTTGTGATTCCCTAATATTGTAAATCGAGTGGAGTTAAGGCAGCTTTTCAATTCCGACTCAAAATATGATTCAGATAATTGAGTCCCAATGATATATATACTCAAATATTTAAATTAATAAAATGCTAATAAAATAAATGATTGACAAAATATAAAAACATATACGGTACATGAGTAAGTTAGCCTAAGCGTCGACATTTCCAAGAATCCTTTCGAATAACGTTAATCAGATATCTCTATCTATTATATTATTCTATTCTAGATTCTTGCATCAGACTCTCAACCGAAATTAACCATACCAACCCCAGAAGACGGAATAAGAAAGTCAAGTCCTACTGATATGATATTAAAAGAATATCAAAGTATAATTACATTTCAGGGTTTTCATTATGAGCCGGCTGCCGGCTGAAATGACTGCTTCAAAGAGAATTTTGGCCGGCTCAAATTCTCAAAACAATAATAATAGAATTCTCGAGTATAACTTAAACAAAACATCAAGCATATGGGATAATTCTCAATTACAAGACCACTATCGGCAGGTATTGATATGTCAACACCGGGTCATCTATTTAATATATATGAATACATAGTGTTCTCATAAGTATTCTGCGATAGCTGCTAGCACTCGCCGGAAGTCCCGTTGACTTGTATTTTGGATAGGTGCCTTCGACAAGGTCCGCATCTAAATTCCCGACTTCAAAGAGAGAGATTTCATCAAATCATTTGAGCGCTTTAGATTCGTAATGCTTGTTATTAAAAGCGTTAAGAATACTTTGATTATAATCGGCAGAACGAATAAATCTTGCAAGAATGAAGAAGAGAAAAGATGGATCAAATCTTTCGGCCAAAGTCAGGTAAATGGCCCACGGATATTGGTTGTTACAACATCAATGATTTATCTTATTCTTCATTCGTATTACACAGTTCAACTTTTGATTTTGACAGTTCGTTCGTTATGATTTTGACGCGTTTCAAGATTTTGACGTGATTATTTCGTTCATAGAGTTCACTACTTACATATGACTGAGTAAGTGATGGAAAGAACATTAAAAAGGTAATTTAAGCAAAAACATGTAGAAGCATGCAAGTGTTTCATAACGATAAGTGCAACACTCAACTCCCAATCATGCTTGCGCTTTAACAAATCAAGAACCACCCCACAATATACAAACTCTGCAGCAGACGAATTTGAAAAATATCTGAGCAAAGATACAAAAATCACATTAATTGGAAGTGTAATCATTGAATATAATTTAAAAAAATCTTGGAAAAGGAGAAATTTCTTGTTATGAACAATTTCTTATTTTGCATCAATGTTTTCAAAAGTCGTCGGCTGCAAATACGTCTACATGTTGGAAAATTTGAATAAGAAACACTTGTTCATAACCTTGCGTAAAGGGCGATGATATTTAGTTTTCATAAAGAAGAAAAGCTTCAATTATAAATAAATCGCTCCCTCGTTCATCGAATTCATATGAGCTCGGATCATCTTATAAATTGCTTATATCAGTGTTGCAATTGTCATTTGACACCATTGTAACCAACTCCTTCAAACTGTTGGGATTTAAATTAATTTAAAAAAAACCAATGCATTTAAAACTTTTCACCTATGCAGAGTGAAACACTTTATGGAAATGATTAATTCGGTTGTATGATGTTTTACGTCGCTTTTAACAATATTTCAGTTATATCACGCTGAAGAAAATGTACATAACATAGGATTTTATTTCTGCTCTGATAATAGAATTGGAGATTCAATCTATTTATCATTGTTAGGCAATTGTGATTTTGATATGACATGTATATGTGTTAATTGCATAAAAAACGGCTTAAATCCATTGTAAACCAGGAGGTGTGTTAGGCAGAAACTATCCAGATAGCCGACGCGCATATATATGTCAAGGTTGAGTATATCGATAGACTAACATACTGTGTGTACAGTATTTTGCTTTTTTATCATTCAATATATGGACATATTGCACAGTGCTATTGTAAAGTGTTCAAGTTAGACTTTTGGGATCGGTAAATCCATGTCCAAATGTAATCCGCAGTTAGCCCCTTGATGTGAGCACTTTGAGTGCTTTGATTTTTATCAAGCTCGCCTCCCGACATTCAATGAAACTTCATTGAACCTCGAACGCCAAGCCCGACCAAACACTGTATTCAGTCAATCAACGGCCCTGTCGCAAAAGTATCTTTCAAATCCTTTGCCCGTATGAAATCACAAAGGGAGAATATCACTATTTGTTGTTTAGAATACAATATGATTAAACTGATTGGATTAATTTTATACTATATAACTACAGAGAACTCCAAATATATCATTTAGCTCGAACCACTTCTGGGAACGGATGTTTCCTTTGATAACAGACTAGCAGCAGTTCTGATGCTGTCCTATTTTCTTGCTCGAAGTAATTTATGGAACGATTTTGACTTCAAATTTTGCGTTTAATAAAACTATCGTAGAGTTAGATGTTGTTGGATGTTGTAATTAATGCTCTTCTGCTGCAGATTTATATTGTTTTCAAACATATTTATGAATTAAAAATGTTGCCTACCTAGTATCACTTAAACTCCAGTCACAATCACCTTGCGATAGGTTTGCGAGTAGTTTGCGGTGGATTTCTAGTCTTTTTCGACCAAACATTTCGGGACTTCGCGGCCATCGAGTTACTTTTAACTCGGACCTTATCGCAAGTTGATCGCACACTATTCGGTTGATGCCTTGGCGATTTCCGACCGGGCATGACACATACCGGGCGAGCGCTGGGCCAAAGTTTTGACTACCGACACAACCCAGATGCCGCTCAGAGCCCGGCCGGTAATCGGGCAGACTTTAACCGGGGACCAACTGTGGCTCACAGGTTATAAAAGCCGGCCCATTGCATCATTCATCAGATTATCCAGTCGCGCTCTTCACAGGAGGTAAGAAGTTTATCACACAAGTGTCAGAGTAACAGTACTACAAGATGCCTTAGAAAATAAGGGAGTACTGGAGGGGAAGGAGAGGGCCAACAAGAGAGGGAGAGTGGCAGTTAAGGGTAATGAGACCATGCCTCTCCTATTCATCCACCAATGTACCAAGAACTAAGTTGTAGCGGTTGCGTGCAAACGCAAACCGCTCCCTCAACTGGGCGCTGGGCAGGTTCCCACAAGCCACGTAGAAGAATCAACGGCATTCTCGTAAGAATATTTGTCTAACTGATATCTAAGTCAAATTCGAATATGGGTCATATTGGGTCAAAAACAAGGTCACTAGGCCAAATTGAAGGGAAATCTTGTTGACACTCTGGATGCTATATTTTAATATTGAGCATGTTAAAACTGTAACAGGATGTTTGTCTTGATGATATGTAGGCCAAGTTCGAATATTGGTCATATATGTACAAATACTAGTCACTAGACAAAATTGAAAGTAAATCTAGTTAACACTATATAGGCCGCATGTTTTGCTTCAGCAGTTTAAATTAACAATCTAGATGCCACTTTTTTTTAAATGTTGTCAGAATGCGTCTCAGAAACTTTGTTAGAACGATTGTATTGATGATATCTAGTCCATGTTCGAATATGGGTCATACCAGGTAAAATATAATAGGTCACTAACCAAGTGAAGGAAAATTTTGATAACACTCTGAAGGTGATTTAAAATTAACAAATTTCCTAATATAATACAATGCAGAAACTTCAAGATAATCTGCCTAAACCTACTGTCAAATTATCTTTGATTCATCAAGTCTTAAATGAAGATACGTGTGAGCTTTTGCACTCAGGTGAGCGATATAGTGCCAACAATGTCCTCCTGTGTCCAAAATGTTTCATAATATTTACTAGTTTTGATATAATCTTTCATCTTCTTAACAATAAATACATAAATCTGCAATTATTATTTTCTTTCTAATGTTCCCTACTTTTCCAACCTTCCTGCAGCCTCCAGTTCTTCAGCACTTTCAGTGCCTTGATTATTATATGTAACTGTAGATTAAATTGTTTTTCGCATGAACATCCCATATATATGTAACGCCTTTCCAACGTTTAAAACTACGGATAGTAACCGTAACTTACGATGATCAGAGATTCATAAAAAATATCCAACTGACTTTAGCCGATTTTCGGCATGTTTCTCTCGGATAGTATACATTTAATAAAACCAAACAAAGCCTGTGTTGCAATTTATCATGCCCATGTTTAGGCTACCTTGGCTTGACATTAACTCAAATCCATAATTAAGACCGGAACAATAGATATCATGGTATAAACATGAGGTAAAGGCTTTGTCTATAATGGAACAATCATAAACAATCGTTGGAATCTATTCCGAATTTGGGGCTGGTACTTTCAAAGATGTGTGCGCTATAAAATTATATTATCGAGCTGAACTGTTAAGGTGTTTAATATTTCTAGTCAATTAATATTTAAGTGTTACTTATATGATAGGGAGTCACATAAGCATCGTTAATGCTAAATTGATTTAGGATAGTGTTCACATGGATCACATGTGTCGCATTTCTATAAGTCGGAAGATGACGTAAAGTCAGAAGGATGAACATACAGCGGGACAATAATGCTTATGTCACTTAGCTAACGCATTCCACAACATAACTGAAGTATTTAAAAGTAATTTCTGTTTTCGTTTTCCATTACAACGAGACTCCTGAATGGAAGGACCTGTTCGAATAAGGCTGGATTTTCTCCTAAGCAGATTGTTTCACTGGGATTAAATTTCCAAAGTGACAATAAATCAGGTTTGAAATCGGATCACGATACAACCACAATCTTACTAAAGTACACGACCTTCCATACATTTAAGCGTAGCGTTAATAGGAGATGATTTAAATGAGATTGGATTCAACCATGTCGTTTTAGCCGGTATTATGTTCCATGATGATTATTGCTCGAGAAAATGTATCAGTAAAAGAGCCCAACTCACAAATCCGCCATTCGCGTTTACATTAAATTATCTCCGTTGTAAAATACACACCAATATGAGTACACATGGATTTGATACTAATATGCCTCAATAGATCAGTGTCTTTCTGGTGCCATGGGGATAATGTTCAGCAGTTAATCGTTTCCTATTCCGAAGTCATCAAACTCTTGGCAGGTTTAAGTCCAATAGCTATATGAAATGTTGGAAAATTATTGTAGCGCTATCCCTTATTATGTGTATTAAATAGCGTCTCGTTTTTCCTCACATTCAATGAACCATACCATGACAAATCTATCACTTTCCATCTCATTGATGAAACCAAATTCGTGCCAAATGTTGCTGCGGTATTAATGCATCTGTAAAAATAAGGGCCTTCATGGTATGGCTCATCTGTTAAGATGTCATCCCTGGTGGTTGGTAATTTATGTTCGTTATTGTCAGTCCGCCTGACGCCTCTTTTAAACCTACGACTTTGACAAACTCCGCTGTTTGTATGTAAGTGTCATCATTTGACACATTTATTCCAGATTTGCACAAAGTATCTATTCAGGTTAAACATGCTATACTAGGTTAACGTTTGTGAACTATTTATGTTAGAATACCAAGTTTGAAAGTATTGATCAAATAGTGTTTGTTTTATTAAAGATAACTCGATGATGATCTTGGTTTAGCCAATAGTTAGTTAAACCCAGATCATTCAATATCGTTTTAATATGAAACGCCCAGATTAGAACATCATAGTTTATAATATTGATTGCGTATGTTGAACATTTTTTAAATTCTTTTTATTATCGAGTTATTATTTTAATTCAACATTTTAGTCCAATATTTAATCATGTCATATGTTCTTAAATTTGACAGCGGGACACGCCCTAACTCACCGAGCATTGCCTTAAGGTTAGTAGATTTTTTAAAAGATGTTATTTTTCGACAAACTTATTAAATTATTTTGATTTTACCAGTTTGCACATGTAAGCCCCATTTGTACAACGTTCGTTTAAACTGTTCAAACGGGTTTGCATGTCATATGGGCTATTACCAAATAAAAACATATTATCGACGAACAATGATAAATAAGGGTCCAATCTTTAATAGGGAGACCACACGCTTATTTTTATGTAACAAGGGCTCCAGATAATCGATAAATAGTGATATATTAACTTGATGAAGTAATCTCCCCATGCAGCAGGGATATGCAGTCTTGATCCGAACATGCATATGTCTGTATAACGTATATATATGAAGACAGAACATAAACTGTCCATACTCTGCATTGACCAGGATCACCTAAGATTTCAATTTCAGTCTGTATGACGTAAAATGCAGACAAAGAATGATCTAGCGTAAGACTATGCTCCCCTAAAATGTTACTATACGTAGATAAATTGAGACATAAAGTCGCTACACACACATGTTGTGCAAGTATGCGATCGGCAATAGTCATCAATATGATCCGTTTTATCGAGATGTTCGTGTCTTATTGACTCTCGGGTATGGAACGCCTTTACTGTCTTAGTATGTTGTATTGTATTATACGCGGTACATATTACATTTGACGTGGTACATAT
>JAUELF010162919.1:0-14773 GCA_031471495.1 Clinocardium nuttallii | reverse complement strand
GACATGTCAATTAACAAGGGCACTCGTGTGACATGTCAATTAACAAGGGCACTCGTGTGACATGTCAATTAACAAGGACACTCGTGTGACATGTCAATTAACAAGGACACGCGTGTAACATGTCAATTAACAAGGACACTCGTATAACATGTCAATTAACAAGGGCACTCGTGTAACATGTCAATTAACAAGGGCACTCGTGTGACATGTCAATTTACAAGGACACTCGTGTGACATTTCAATTAACAAGGACACTGCGCGAAAGGTCACATTACTGGGACAATCAAGCAAGAATTCTCATAAAGCATATCCATATGATCCGTCCAGCGAGAAAACCATCATTATGGCCTCTGCGTAATATATCGACCTAGATTAGCCTGCGCAGTCCGCACAGGCTAATCCGGGCCGACACTTTCCTTTCATGGAGCTAGAGGTATAGAGTAATTATTCCTGAAACAGAAAATCGACAGGAGGCGAAAAGTGTCTGTCCTGGTTAGCCTGCGCGGCATACTTAGGCTAATCCAGGTCGATACTTAACGCAGAGTCCAAACTGTTGTTTTCGAGAGGGACGGCTCAATTATATACCGAGATATTATTTAAGGTAAGACAATGTCTGAGCATTATTTGCAGGCGCATAAAAAGCATGGATCTTGTTAGCGAATATTTCAAGTGGAATGTGATGTGGATTCAGGCCATTAATCTTCGCACAGGTAAAAATCTGTTTGAACTGCTGAACTGTGATGTTCACATGTTAAACTCATTATTATCCAAATAATTGCAGATCCATTATATCACGGGAGTCGTAACGGAGTACCCGGCCTCGTTGAGCTGGTCTTAATTGTTCGTGAGCAGGGTTAAAGGCCTTTTCACATCAGTCGTGCGATTTCGCAGGCCCAAGGGGCTTTAGACAGTTCGCAGACAAATTTGCAATACATCTTGACAGATCCACACAGTTGCAAGGACGTTGCAAGGCATCTGTACGATGCATGCACTACAATCTCACGTGTCACACGGTGTTCGCAGCATCAACGTAGAGGAACACATTTGCAAGGCGGCCGCAAGATGCCGTGCAGCATCCGTGAACATTACAAGAAGGCCTCTAGGCTGTCGTGAGAATTTGAAGAATTACAGGGTATAAATCCATGGGAAGACGTCAAAAGCCGTCACTTGTTCTTCAGAGATTGCCAGGAGCTCATCTCATCCATGTTGAACACCGGTTGCATGTTGCCATGCAAGAATGCTACGTGATGAAGAAGAACTACATGAAGAAATATGATACACTGTTGAAACATGAGCGTCAACGTCAGAGAACGCTGAGCGACGTCGGCTGTTTTAGTAGTACCTCACCATCTATTTTGAGCTACAAAGGAAGTCCGAGGGAGACCTCATGAGCTACAAAGGAAGTCCGAGGGAGACCTCATGCGCTACAAAGGAAATCAGAGGGAGACCTCATGAGCTGTACAGGAAGTCCGAGGGAGACCTCATGAGCTGTACAGGAAGTCCGAGGGAGACCTCATAAGCTACATAACGATGAGCCGCGACATCTTTGCCGAGTTGCTGCTAAGAGTGACCCAGAAGATCACCAAGTCCAATATGCAAGTACATGTAAATGATTTCATTGCCACTTCAAACAGCAGTTGTACTTTGCAATGTATGCATCTTCTGTATAATATACATATATAGCATAACCTCATGTTTGTCATACGCTTTTTGTCTATAGGGGTTGAGGTTCCATTGAGCCCGGGGAGAAGTTGGTAAGGGATGAGTTGCAAGTCCATACAGAACGCATTCAAAGTTGCGCACAATACCAATTCCCTCTTTGATACACCATGCCGAGTACAGAGGAGATCTCTCCGCACCCCCTGCCGTCTACTCCTCCCGATTAATTGTGTGATAGGGCGCAGAGGTTCGGCAACCGGTGGAACTTTCACCATGCTTGTGGTACCATTAACGGTAAAAATGTCGCCATCAAGAAGTCGTACTCCAACTATAAAGTGTTCCGCTTCATAAGGCTGCTGGGTGTAGTGGATGGAGATAACAGGTTTATTTGGACAAACGTATGCAGCAACGGGTCAGGATCTCATGCTAGCATTTTCATTCGTGGACATCACCCTCGGTTTACCTCTGACCTAGCAACTCCCGCAACATGACCGGAACATTCTAACATAAAACTGGGAGATGTGACTTTCCGTTGCGGACCTGGCTGATGCAGCCATTGTCGATGAGATGGATGTCTCATGAGCAAGGCTAATGCGAAATACGCTTGAGGTACATTCATGTTAAATTAGTTTTAAAATGGTCCATTTGTTGAGGAGGAGAAGTTGTTCATTTGAAGAGATATTAATCTCTTCAAATCTCGACCGCATCTGATGGGTGGACCGAGCGGACCTGGCTTATCTAGGGGTAGAGGAACACAATCAGCCGCAGGACAACCGTGTGAATTGGTGCGTATGTTTTGCAGCAATCTGTCGATGCCTTGCGACAAAACATAAGGCAACTGTAAGGTGTTAGTGCGGCACCCGTGCGAACTTCGCAAGACACATGCAAGACTTGACTAAAGGCTATACCCAAGCCTCACATAGTGATAATGTGTACGTCGAGAGTGCGTTCGCCATGAGACTGCCGTAATGATGCATTGAAGCAGCCGTGCATCCTCTTGAATTCAGTCGGATGCAGAAGGGTGAAACATGCGTATACAATAGGAAAGATTAATTTCAATTATATCACGGCGGCCTGTCTTTCATTGCACATACATTTCAAAAAACACTCTTCCCAGGCAATGGACTACATTTCCACATTAGTCATATTAGCCAGAATGACCTTTGTCAATCCTCTGGAATAATTAATTGCCGAGCTCTCGTCGTGGCCGGCTTAACTTCGTGAGCAGAATTAGCGGCAACACTTTTATAAAACCTTGCAATAAAAACATAATTATTTTCCTATGGCTTGCGATTTGGAATATTATAACCTCTCCAGTTTGACATCGTTAAAGTGATATTAGCACACATCTAGCTACATTTCTATCTTTAGGTCAAAAGATACATCTTGATCTATACACCAGATAGACAGAAAGTGACGAATTTGCTGGAACTGTGCGCCATGCAAAGGCCCATCAGACTATTCACTGCTGACAGTTGCAATAAGACTACATGTCACTAATCGAACTTCTTCATTTATTTTACTTCATTTGTGTAGACGATAACATATTGAACACAGATTGTCCCACTTGATTCAAATATCATTAGCATCTGATCTAAACACTTCGTTTACGTAGTAATGAGCACATGATTGTTTTCTGTTACTCTATACACAAAGAGAACACTCGGCCATATCACTGCTTTACTATCTCGTTGCTTGGTTACCCCCACTATTGATACCTTACGGTTTTGTAGGCGAAATCAGTATTATTGACGCAAAGATCAATCTGAGTCGACCTGATGTAGGCAGTCATCGGATCTATACGAGCCTTTGCTATTGCAGCGAAGTTCATGTATTGTTTTAATAAGATTAAATGGATTGAAACCCGTGACCATTTAATCAAGAACCCCGGTTTTCTATTGTTGGGTCAATATCTGTATCGGCAAAGGAAGGGAAACGTTTAAGGGAAACACTTATCAAACTATAATGCATATCTACTTACTCTGATGCAATTCCAATTTTGTATCCTTCTCCATGGAGACGCTGTAACAATGACGTCACGTCCGGGTAGCTTTTAACTTCTCTTCCGGTGGCATCACAGACTTTGTTTTCACCCCTACAAGATAAACCAATTAAATACAAAATAAATATTTTCGGTATAAACTTTTTTTTCGTTATAATTGTAGGATAAAACGCAAAAAAACCGCTCCAAAAATGTCAGGAATGCAAAGGTTTGGTGAAACGCATTGCAGAAATAACAATAATTAAACGGAAGTAGAGAGGCTTGGTATCTATATAAACAAAATTATTTCCATAAAAAACCTTACAAAACATATGAGAACAGTGATCGTTCTCACCTTCAACCCTTAACTACATGACGGCATCTGAAAATATTATGACAATAAGATAAATGTTCCCTTTATTTCTACACTGTTTCAAAAATCGCCATCTATAATGTTGGTTTTCTACGAGGGATATTGTCTCCATGAAGTTACAATGTTTCATTGATGCAGTGGTTTGTACATTCAATGTGTGATAATCAAGGTCTGTAGCCGTTTGGTATTACAACGTACTAAAGACGTGACAAAGACATTTGTGGTTTCCTGTATAACGCCAAGGACATAACGTATGATGCGCGGGTATGAGGACAAAGGATAGAATCATATGCTGCATGCGAATTTTTAAAACATTTTGGCAAAAGGAGAATTTGCTCTCACAATAGCTCGAGCCAAACGTTTTGAACAGAGACAATCGGCTGATCTGCGCGTGGCGATTTTGGGGTATCTAATCCCTTATTGGTCAGGCAACGAGGTAGCATTACCATTTAGCTGAAAATCAATTAACATAATTTTTTATACAGATCTTATCATTTCTATATTAAACAAGATGCTTTGTTTTACATGCGAAATATGCAGCCCAATCATTCCAATATAATATGCACTAAGGTAGTGGAACGAACCAATTTGTTAATATTTTTGTTCAAGAACTCCTTTCCAACATACATACGCCTTTTAACGGCACAGCAGCATATATTATTGGAAAACATTGTAGCAATCTTTCCTTTTGCCAACGTGAATGTTTTCAATTTTCATTTATAGAGAGTTTCTAAGTTGTTTACTAAATGATTTCAAATTCGTCTGCTGCGTTTTTCTTTGCACTTAGGAAATGGAGGTTACCTACCATTTTTCTTACTGACACGATTATAAAGTAACTGCAAAACATGGCTGGGAAGAAAAACCTCGGTAGGAATTTGAACGTATTTGTTTTTGCATACTGAAATATTCGAAAGGATGGAGTAAACACGTGTTTTTTTTATTCAGTTACACCAGCTACGTAGTTCAATGTTACAGCTGTCGTCTGGCTAATAGAACGTTAACCTTGATCTATTTTAAGACCGCCTTGGTGGTGTATTGATACAGCGTCCGCCTCCGGTGTCGGAGGATGCAGGTTCGATCCTCGGTCGGGTGGGTCATACCAAATATTTTCAAATGGTACAATGTAGTAATGGCTGCCCTCATTGGCGCTCAGGAGTGTCGGGTTACCATGACGACTGTATGGCTGATGTCAGGATAAATGGACGAGTAGTACTGAAAACTTACCCAGGAAATATAACTTAAACAACTCTTGAAAGCGGCGTGAAACACCAAACTCCGATTAAAACCGTATACACAATTCTTAAGCTTGATCAAGTTCGAGCATGTCTATGGATTTTTCTCCTGGAATAACTTAATAAATGAGCAGAAAACGATACAGACTAATCATTATACTTCAGGCTGATCTTCGTGTATGATTCATCGCAATTTGATCTTGCATTTTAGATAAGATAAGTATATCATCCGTTCCAATAGAAAACCAAAATTATGGACTCTTATGCGTAATATATTGACCCGGATTAGCCTGCGCAGTCCGTGCAGGCTAATCCGGGCCGACACATTCCGTCTCATGGGTATAGTGATATAGAGTAATGATTCCTAAAACAGAAAATCTACAGGAGGCGCAGGTGTCTTTCCGGGTCAACCGGCGCGGCATGCTTAGACCTATCCGGGTCGATGCTTAACGCAGAGTCCACACTGTTGGTTTTCTTGCGGGACGGCTCATTTGTCGTTGGGAGTCAAGTAACGCAGGAGAATAATTCAATATAAAGAAGCGTAAATCTGTCGAGGTTTTATACTTGTAATGTCTCACAGTTATGTCATTTATAAATACTTAAAGTTTAACCTTGAAACCCCCTTCTATATAAATCAGTATATTATTTTCCCCGTTCATGTTACATGAGCCTTTTTCTGTAGAAGTAAACTTTTGGCAACATTGGCGGAAATGGATTAATTACTTAAAACGAGCAACTTCCCATCTTTATCGGAATTATTTTTTCAGTTTTCGAGAAGTTTTGGGTTTTCTACTATCTTTTTAAGCAAGGGGCTCGTTTAAGCCAATTGCTTTAATGAGCGAATTCCGCAGATACTCGCCGTAATCTGAACTGGAATCAGTTTCTAACGTTAACTCTCTCAGCGACAAATTGTATAACGTAGACTTTATCGGGCGTCTCCCCATTTCTCATGTAATAAAGGTTTTGGACTATTTTGATAAATAAATGGCAAACAATGCTGATTTCAGGTGAGACAGCTCGTTACAATATAGCTAAACACAAACAATGTTTATATAGATATATACATACTCAATGATCAAGCTTTCGGCCTGACGGCCTTCTTCGGGAAACTTTAAATTCGGTTACTTCATAAGCATGTAGCGTCTAGTCCAATACTCCAAGTATAACATGACACTACATGCTTATGAAGTAACTGAATTTAAAGTTTCCTGAAGAAGGCCGTCATGCCGAAAGCTTGAGTAGTGAGTGTTTATATATCTATATATTTAGTTTTGGACCCCTAGTGGTCATATTATGATAATACAATGTTTTTATTTCAAATCAGTCAGATAGTATTTAACTTTATTGAAAAACAGTTTCAACGTTCAACAACACCATTATTGTCCAATGGGAGATAACTTCAGTCTTCGGAATTCATCTGAAATCCCCTGGACCATATTATCTACCCGGCGCTCCGATCCGAATTGCTTCCCTTTGACCTATTAAGTTGTGCAACGGATATTGCTGTGAAGTTAATGTAATTTTAAACGCCCCTAAAGAGTTTTTTTAAATAGAAATTTCTCTAAAGTTGCGGTTTATCATATTCTGCAATGAAGCAGATGCCTAAAATGGCTCAAAAATGTGTCTGAGAAATGATTATGATAACTATTACCCTGCGTGTCCGTGCCATCTGATCTGAATGCACACAGTTTGTTAAAAGCTTCAGGCATGTTCTATTTCTTGTGTGTGATATTCATCTACACTGTTCTCACACGCCCTACGGAGAGTTTTACACTGAGCGACACATATTTAGTCGTTTCTTTCAAACCATGTTTTGTTTAAAACATAATACCTTGCAATATTAAAATAATTTCGTTAATGATAAAAGTTTTAATTCCCTACTTCTTGAATTCAACATTAAAACCTTTCATCTTGATCGTCTTCATCTCATGCAAGCATTTTATCAGTAAGGACTTGGAAAACATAAATCTAAAATGTATTTATAGAACGTATGCCGATAACTCCCTGCGGGCTTGCAGCAATTTTGATTCATTCATTTTATCCGTAATATAGCCTCTCTATCAATTGTTTGCATCTACTTTTAGTTTTGGTCCCGGCCAAGTTCAAAACGACATGTTGCAAGATAAAACATATCTAAAATGATCGGAAAAACATAACAAAACAACCAACAACTTTGAAAAAGTAATGAATAAGCATTTATCATTATCAGCAGAGATATTATTTTTTTCAAAAGAAAATACAATGATAAGAAATGTCCATATACACGTTTCACATAATACACTTCAGCCCATTAATTTAAAATCGTTGAATTTGGAATATTCCAGGTGCATTAGTGTCAAAGATAAAACATAAAAGCCAAATACCAAAACGCAACATTTTCGCTTCTGAGATGAAATACGAAGAAGGCGGCGTCGTCCTAACGAGGGAGGGGGCACCAATGGTGCACTAACTAATCATCGCACTAGAATGAAAGTACTTAAATGACTTCAGTTTTATCAGATATCGATGTTACCTGAATGCAGTACATCTAGATAACATTAGGCAAGCAATCAAAAACAAATTATCAAATATACTTAACGCTTGCTGACGCTTATACATCAGACGTTTTTGAAAACATTGAAGAAGAAGTTGCTCAAAACGATCAATTTCTCCTTTTCCCGTAATGCTTTCTACTCTTGTAAATGATTATACTTTCATTTACAGAGATTGTAAATGATTATACTTTCATTTACAGAGATTTCTATTTAATCTGAAGTGATATGAGTCGTCTCGCGAGAAAACCAACATTGTGGACTCCTCCTCCTGTGGATTTTCTGTTTCAGGAATCATTACCTGAGACGGAATGGGTCGGCCCGGATCTAGGTCGATACATTACGGAAAGGCCATAATGTTGGTTTTCTCGTGGGACAGCTCAATTATGTTGGAAAGGGTTAATTTTCACCTTGTAGCTTTGTGATGGACATACCGACACTAACACATATTTTGATTTCGAACCTTCTTGAAATTTCTAAAATCATGGAAGATGCCATGTTAGAGAACGGCTGCATTATTAACCTCTTCGGAAAAACAACAAATCTGCAACAAATGACTTTGGAAATACACTTGAATACTATAGAAAAGCATGGAAGAAGACTTCAAAATTAAACGCGTCTTGATTAGATGATTAATCCTTTTCCCAAATGTACACCCTATCTGCAGTAGAATACTTTAAAAAGTATATAGGCAAAAGCATAGAAAATTGCCATGAATGAGGGATAAACGTTGAATATAGTTGCAACAAAGAAGGATACATTTGCTTCAGATTCGTCATATTACGTCTGTATGTGGAAAAGGTTTAAACATGACTTACAATGTCCTTATATTTATATAGCCTTACCCGTTGCTTATGACAGTGATAAGCCAGGAAATCACATGCTAAGATATTACAAGAACATGATACGGATTCCAGTGGGATAAGGGTGAAGGTTACGTTCAGCAGGATGAGGGTGAACGAATTTCTCCATCGATAAGCGAGGTGTTTGACATACAAGAACACTGATTTGTGTAACAATTTACGGATGAAATGCTCCGTACAATTACTGCGAGAATCCCAATTTATCTACAGGTATGATCGGAAAGTCATCGGGGGTTTTATTGAGGAAACAGACAGGACATTTTATTATGTTTATCTGATAGAAGATAGATGTTCAATGATTTAATGTTAGTTTTGTGGTGGGAGTTTACCGTTGAACTGTCAGCGGTAAACAGGAATATTTGATACAACATTATAATTTTAGCACAGTCGTTGTATTTTATGATTTGTTTATATTGTTTCCTTCTGGTAAGCCGAACAGAGAACCGAGGAGTGGTTGAACTAGTAAATAAAAAACATAAACATAAGATGAATTAAAAAAAAAGGTATTTTATTTGGTGAATCCCAAATGTCTAGAAAATAAATCCATACATTAGAAATCAAAGTAATTCATTGAATATCTAGTCAGTTGTCCCTTTCCCACTTGCAGACGCATTCTGACGCAATAGCAGCAGACAATGTTTGAAAAAAGTGTGGCCAAAGGAGAAATTGCTGTATTTAACACTTAAGCTATCTTGCCGCAGATGTTGTCGTATGCGGGAAATTGTTAACACTAACGATAAACACCGTCTCCCGTTGACGGAATGATCAATTCGGTGGGTCGTGGGTTGGAAACAGCCGATTGACTGAAGTTCTTTAAAATGTTGGATATCTTTCAAACTACACATGTTGGTAGCTGCGCCCCAGGAACTCAATCACAACCAGAGGACTATATAAGAGGCAGTGAACTGGTCCTTTCCCCACAACATTTCTCTTATTACTCAACCAAGTCCTATGTTATGGGTACTCAAAAGAATCGTCTCACTGAGACGATTCTTTTGAGTACCCACAACATAGGATTTGAATGTCAAATAAGGAATTTAGAACAAGGTTGCCTTCATGCGTTAACACATATATTATTGATTATTTATGATTAAATTACATCGATAACTATGCACGAAAATAATTATTAATTAAAAATTGCATTCTATACATACTAAGTATATGGTGTAATGACCACGGGCTGTCACTATCTTCAACAGATAAAACATGAACATAACTAGTGCACTTTGATACAATTATGTCTGAAAGTATCATAAATCTCGTGCGATTAGGTAATCTACCATTAACAGGAATATCATTATATTTTGCTTTGCTTCGGAAATGTAACATCTGGAAATTGTGAGTAGTGCGCTATCAAGATGAGTAGAAAGCATTGCGACAAAAGGAGAATATGCCAATGCTATTTATTCATTTCTCCCTATGTTTTTAATGTTTCTGCTGTAGAATGTCATCTGTTTCAGGGAAAGGGTTACTTCATCAGTTAGCGCTATTAACGTTTATTATAACAGTGCTCTACATAAGGGGACGTGAATATTCTAGAATCTTTATTTGACCCTCAAACCCTATGGTGTGGGTACTCGAAATAATCGTCTCAATGCGACAATTCTTTTGAGTATTAGCATCAATGGGTTTAGTTTGATAATAAGAACAATATTATGGGGAAAAGGAAAATAACGGAATACCCCTCCTTAACTGGACCTATGACAGAATAATAACAAAATACGAAGACTTTAATAGATTGTATACACGTTCTTTGGAGTAAGCGAATTTTAATTCATTGATTAATGTAGTTTAATTTGGAAGAGCAAACCCCCAGAACACAAGGTGTTATTCAAGTAAAACAGATCAAACATTTGATCTAAACAAAACCTATAGTTATCTATTTTAAATCTAAGATCCTGCACACATGCTTTGATAGGTACCAGTATCACGGCTTAAAATGCCAAATATGTTTAGCAGAGGCCGGAAGAATTGTCTTTGCGATTTGGTATCATTGGCAGTCACTTTTGAGTGAAAATAGTTACACCTCTCGTTTTTATCAAAAGTTGCATCTAAGACTATATTACATGTAGACAGACAGTGAATGCTCTGATTAGACGGTGTGTATACATAGGCCCATGTGAATCGTCGTTATACGCGTATACATTAAGATATAAAATCTCAAGACGCGGTTTATGTACTTAATTCAAATGCATGGTAGATAGACTGTTTGTAACAAAGATACCACAAGCTATTTGTTTTGATGGTTTGAATTGATTTTCATTTCGTTTTTATCTTTATCTTTGAACACCCACACCATAGGGTATGGTTGAATAACAAGAGGTAAATTGTTTGGAAAAGTAGTCCTCTTTGATATTACTTACAATGGAAAGAAAACACATCTTGCGATGTAAGCAAATAATGTTGTACTTGATTGCTTCCTTCCAAAGTGTTGTTAACTGTCATTTTATTCAGCTCACAAACACTTTATTGATTTCCATAAAATATTTACTATATCAGATAAGGGTTCAGGTTGAAGGAAACCAGATTTACAAAAAACGATTTATTTGAATGATACAACATTTTCAATCTTCTAATAAATGATAAAAATGACATTTACAAACTGATCCCAATCACGGTTTGAATCTGTAAAAGTTGCAGAGCCATAGGAACACGTTTGACGAATTTCAGACTGCCTACAGGATGTTTGCCAGATTGCATGTTAAAAGGAGTTCATTGAAGCGTTTTCTTCGTAGAGTTCACATTTTCCCACCTGCAGACGCTTTTTGACGCAAAAGCAGCAGACGACTCATGAAAACATCATCATGAGCAATTTCTTTTTTGGCCACAATATTTTCAATTTTATTTAACAATTAAGCTATATTTATGGAGAATTTTCAGGTCTTTGTCACTATGTTTTCAAAGTCGTCTGCTGCAGATTTGTTGTATGTGAGAAAGGGTTAATGAGACAATGCAGGAAATTGAAGCATTCAAATGTTCACATACAACACATTTGCAGCAGTCGACGGTGAAAACAATTTGGCAAAATTATGAAAGTACAATCATTTAAAGTTAGTTAAACACCATGTCTGCTGCAGATTCGTCAGCAAATGCCTGTTTGTGGGATAGAGCTAAACTAATTCATGAAATGTATGTAATTAAAAGTAAGCTCTAAACAAAATTACATATTAAAGGAAAGTAATTTCTACCGGTGCATTTCAGCAAGTTCGGCTACACCAATGCAAAACAATACCAAGAGCAGATTGATTTCAGCTGCGCCTGGCTGAATATATAGAGAGGTCGTGTTGTACTTGCAAATAGCGTGGCATGAGAAGAGCCTGTGCACATTCATCAAACACTTCACTCTCCACCTAATACCATACTGATCGTCTCGCAACACATTAGATATGTAGCTCCATTGGCTTTCGCCATTGTGAATTTAAATGGTTCCAATACGGTACGGTCGGCCATTGGTAATGGCACCAACAAAACTGATCAATTAAAACCCGTTATGATTCATTGTACTAAACATGCATCATCAAAAAACCATTGTGTTTTCAAAGTATTATGTAACCAACATTTACAAGTCAGGTTTCTTAAGAACATATTTGATTGTATTTTATTTAAAAAACACGAATTATTTAAAACTTATACATTCATGGTGAAGTGTGCACAGTTTCTTTCACTGGAAACTATCACGGCATCAAACATTTCCCAAATCGTGACAGACGCTTAAATGAGCAATTTCTCATTTTGCAACAATGTTTCAACAATGTTTCAACACTTTATTCAATTAAATGTTCTTTACACTATTTCTATGTTTGACTAAATGTTTTCGAAACTGTTTTCTGTATGTTGGAGGGTTAATCTCCCCCAGAGCACGTCTGATCGCTACAAAAACCTGTACATTATTTTATGTTCTCGTAATATGTATTATTCCTCGACAGATCTTCTTATCAAAACATTGCTCGTTATTTAAATGTAAATGATCAGTGCAAGCTACGACTGGGGTTTCGTTTATAAACATACCCATGCACATGCAGACTAAACATGCACTATTCATTGTTTATCCTTTTCATAATGCAAATCCTTGTTGACGCACGTTTAGCAGAACGTATAAATCGTCCGCGATGTTATCTAAAATATAAATAATAACCAGCGATCTCCCCATTTCATGATGTTTTTCCAATACCTATTTATTGATGTTTAGTAAATACTAATTCATTAACATCTTGATTGATTGGACTTTAATGTAATTTACAACATTTGTTCAGTTATATCACGGCGAAATATTCACGTACACATGTGTTTCCTGGTATTACCAGATCAGTCATCTACACAATGTTTAGTAATTCCAAGCAACTGGATGTTTTTCGACAAAAACGGTTATAATCATTAGGCAAAGACGAAACAGGCTTGTCTCATTGACTTTTGTTAAACGTCGAAAAGAATGTTGGCCGACCTGGGGCTCGAACTCACAACCCGTGGATTGACAGCCCGCGTCATTTAACCTGTTCGAACCCTGATCTCCCGTTCCCAAAACGAACGAACTAGCCACTACATAACCGAATACATAAATGAAAGAATCAGTGAACGATCGAACGAACAGATGAACATACGAACGAACGAACGATTGAACGAACGAACGAACGAATGAACGAATACAATTATTTAACTGACTAACGTTTTCAAAATCAAAGTACAATCAATACTTCCGAAATGATTATCTTTCCTTAAAATAGTTCTAAGTAAGGGGCGTATTTCATTCTATTAAATCCAATTGATCTTTTAATAAATAGTTTTATGGGCTCACACAACTTTGGGTTCTTTAATAAATGAGACAGGTGATATCCCTTTAAGTCATCGATTGTCTAATCTTATTGTATCTTGGCGTCTGTCTGTTAATATTAAAATCGATATTGTGTACGGATTGTGTTTAACATCGATATCAACAGTATGCGAGTTACAGCACGGTATTTCCTGGTTAATTTACCAGTACTATTTAGAGCTCTGTCATTTGACTTCTCTTAATTCTACAGTGGCGTTATCTTTAGAGCTATCTTACAATAATACTTTAGTAGCCAAACACTAAATCATTAACCCTTTCCCCTACAGACGTTTTCTAACACCTCTGCAGCAGACGTCTTTTTAAAACATTGTGGCAAAATGTCCTCTCTTGCCATACTTTTTCAAGTCTATTTAAAAAATATCTTCCCTTCTTAGAGAATTGTTTGTTTGTGTATGGATGGTTTCTGCTGCAGATTTGTTGAATGTATGAAAGGGTTTATTTATTGATGAAATCCTACCAGATCACATAAGAGTACTGAAACGTAGATTTATATGTTCGCAGACTTAGACAATACAACATGAAACATGGATAACTGGTGAAATACAATCCCTATAAAGCAATGATAGGATAACTGACTAGAGATAGCCGATATGGGCTTATCAGCGATCGGTATTTGCGGCATCCATACAATCTCGGGTTGCCTTACAGGTTCGCAGTTCCAATTTCACGTCAGTTTATACAACGTCTACTGGTGCCAGGAAATTTTGAATTATTTATCTGCGAGAAGAAAAACTCTGATATTTACACGAAACCTTGATAACTGTCTGGAGAATTGGTAACTCAAAACTTAGCACGTGTTACTGGATGAACCGTTATCCAAACACAATCAGGTGTAATACTCGTACGAGAAAATACAATCTCATTAAACCTAGACTAAAACTTCTCTCGCTCGTATAAAGAACTGATAACTGCCTCATATATGTCGTCTGCGATTGACCTTTGCGTCTGCCTATCACATAGACGTCAACAAAATCGTTAGGGATATAAAACAGGGGATAACCCATATACATGAATGATTGTATACAACTGTAGCTCCGAGTTTTGGTGGTATCGTGTGAATTCACAAATTTGACAACAACAACTAGCACCTGTCTATGTTCAAGATTAAAGGGAAATTTGAGATGACCTCTTATGCAGTGTCGTCATTTTGAATATACTTACAACGAAGTAATTTATTCTGATTCAAATCGGAAATAACGCTTATATTTACAGTTCGCCGAATCCCGGTACTCAGTCGGTAACGACGCGGGCTGTCAATCCAGGGGTTGTTAGTTCGAATCCCGGCTCGGCCAACTTTCTTTCCGAC
>JAUELF010162700.1:0-14776 GCA_031471495.1 Clinocardium nuttallii | reverse complement strand
CCTAAAACTTTAACCGGACGCCGACGCCGGGGCGAGTAGTAAACCTCTCATATTCTTCGAATAGTCAAGCTAAAAATATCTTGAAATCAGACAATCACTTTCATAAGGATGGATTATTAACGTTTTGTCATTTTCCCCCTTTTCTGATGCAGCTTATTTTCCATGATTTTCAAGCAATTATTAAGGCTTGAGCAATCATCAAATAAGTACACAATTATAGCTAGCTGAAACTCGCATGATGCGATTATATGAAGTATCTGTATTCACTTTTGGACGGTACAACAAATCTTACATTCTCAGTATTGTTCAAGATGATGTAATATAAAACCTTTTTACAATGCAAAAGTTTTAATTGCCTTGGTTTGAAAGGCAACTTTTGGTAGGTTTATAAACACACAGTTATGGAAATTTTCCAATTCCAAATCAAAATATTCTAAATCATAATACATCTTTATAGTTTTAAGATATTCAGTATCATTCTATATTTATCAGAAACTTTTAATGACTATTTCTATCACATTAGGTAAAAGCTTAACACCAACAAAGTCTCGTGAAGACAACCTGCAAACAATTTAGACAAAGATATAAGAAATTCAAAATTGCAAGTTTTAAACAGTTGAAAACATTTCGGCAATAATGACCAATTTCTCAATTTGCCAATTAATACTCAATTTTTGCATCATTTTAAAAGATATTCCATATTTTTCAGGGTGTGTTTTCAGAGTTCACTGCTGCAGATTTTGTGTGATGGGGTTACAGTGACGCCTACCTTGACAAGCGTCACTACTGTTAGATCCTTCTAGTTCTGTAGACAGGTTGTCACCACATTGTACACAGGCAGGCTGGCGGGGTTGATCTTGGTACTGACCCACTGGACATGCGTCACATTCGTCCGTGGTTTCATTGATAAATGATCCCGGCGGGCAGTCACCTGTAAAAGCACATTGATTTTTGATAAAGGATTTTTATAGAATATCAAGTTAACCGTTAACCTTTTCCCTCATACAACAATTCTGCAGCAGCGAAATTCATATTTTGTCAAAAAATAGAAAATCTCTATAATTTACTGGATAACCTATGACTAAAATTGGAAAATATTCTGGCAAACAGAAGAATTGCTTGTGTTAAGCAATTTCTTCTTTTATCACTATGTTTTCAAAAAGCTGCCTGCTGCAGGTGTCAGAAAGCGTCTATATGAGGGAAAGGATCAACTTCCCTGCTATTTCACTAAAGCATAGAATAAAACATGGTATGTATATTCACCTTTAAGTCTATGAGAACTTCTGATGGATGGGGTAAATTTTCATCATGAGGCCGAGCAGCTGATTTGCTAGTACTATCTTGTTGACTTGAAGCCTTATCAATTTTAACTTCCGGCGTAGCAGTGTGTGAATAACTGTGTGATTGTATAGCTTTGGTGATCTTTTCAAAATCAGGTGATACTTCTGTTTGATACATAGCTGAAATGTAATGACCCTGGTGAACCATATACCTGGTATAATAAGTCTCCTGCTTTGAAAACTTGTAATATAGAGAAGATTGGAATGAATGAATGTATACTGTTTTATGGCGCATCGACAGCTAAGGTCATTTAGCGCGCAATTAAATTTAATTATTCATGATCCCTGGGTAAACAAACCAGTACTAGGCTAGAAAATGTGCCTTGCCCAAGGGCACTTCACCATGACCGAATTGCCGCGACTGGGGATCGAAACAGGGACACCCTGTTTCGAAATCCCCGACGCTAACCACTCAACCACAGCTACTTCTGAGAAGATTGGAAATATAGATTTAACAAGGAGTTGAAAGTGGTATGGAACACCTGTCACAAAAAAGTCTGAGGTATAACACTGGAGTGACGAAAGTGGTTTGGCTAATTCCTTTTTTATCTAAACTCAAGTTTAATGTGCATAAACATTCACCATAAGTTTGATGAAGATTTGCAAAGATCTGTTAAAGCTGAAGAGTGGGCAAGGCCTATTTGGTCACATTTTGGATAATTCAAGGGCAAAAATCCAAAAGTTCCTTGGACAATTTGCCTGATTTTCAAAGTCGGCCAAAAGATTTTGCCAATAAGCATGTTCACCAAGTTGGTAATGATCAGATTAAATCTGTTTGACTAAGAGAGCACACAATGCTAATTTTTTTGACCAATTTTGGATCATTCAAGGGCCATAATCCAAAAGTGTTGTAGGCAATTTGGCTGTTTATCGAACTTGGCTAAGACATTATGCTGCAAACAAGCATGTAAAAAGGTTCTATGTTGAAATATTATGAACAAATTAAACTAGAAACTTAAAATTAAGTATGACCGTTAAATCTCAATTGGAAAATATGATATATGAATTCAAAATATTTAGAAACAGATTCCAAACATGTTCATTTATATTTTGTCTAAATATTACTTTAATTATTTGTCTGTCAGTATATAACAACCTTTTTACCTGTATAACTATGTTTAATTATTTACCTGTAGTAATATTCTTGGTCATCCAATGAGTTATCTTCTCCATGGCAAGTCTTTTAGAGATGTCTGCGGCCATACCGACCACAACACTGGACTGGTCATCAGGCAACAATAAAGCAATGATGGTTGGCGTCTTCTCTGTACAATATCTGTAATTAAATTTAAATAACACTTTATTAAGGGGTCCATACAATTGAGAGTAAAATGGTCTTGGATTGTTCCTTGCGCTTGGTTGTAAGAAGAGCGTCATCGGCAAGCAAACGTCAACGCTTATCTCTTTTTTTTTAATTAAAGGGGCATTTCTGAATAACTATTAAAGCTTGAGTTATGTGACTTGGTATAGACATGCATTTTGATCCCAGGAACATGTGTACCAAATTATACCCTGACTTGATGAGCTAAAGATGAAACCTCTAATACTAACACCCTAAGGTGTGTGGCCCAGGTGTATCAGAGCAAATTGAGGTGTCCATGAAGGTAACAATCTCTGAAATTGGACAGACATTTACCATCAAGAAGAAGATGTAAAAGTGTGGAAAATTTCGTCAACACTTGACAACAATAAATTTTATCATGGTCCTAAAAAACAAATATTGGGTATATCTTTATGCAAATTTTATCTAATCAGAGTAAATATTATCAGTTCTTTGCAGTTTAGAACGCTTTGACTAGCAATTGCAATGGCTCCCTTTATATATTCAAGGACCTAAGGCAGAATAATTTCATTCAATCAAAACACATATACCAGACACCTCAAACGCTTTCCTATATACAACAATTCTAAAGCAGATGACTTTGAAAAAATCTACACAAAAATAATGAAAATTGCCAAGGATTAAGGTATAACTATTGAATAAAGTTGAAAGCATGATGGCAAAAGGAGAAATTGCTCACTATAAGTAATTTCTCCTTTTGTCACAATGTTTTCAAGACGGAAATGGTTAAATTTTCAGAAATGAAAATACAGTTTGGACTTTCGATCATACATTTTCGACCTGATTCTGTCTATTCTGCTGTTTGGTGTTATTTATTTAACTGATCTGAATTTTTGAGCAACAGTCATGTGACTGATTTGAAGCCTGCTGTCTTATATTAAGCTTAACACAGAAACATATGTTTTTTTCTTTTTACAATAACAATGTATTCTGATATTCGGAGACAATATGGTATTGATTGTTTTGTTTCAAGATTGTCCCGCATTTGTTTTTGAAAATGTGTGCTATCTGACAAAAACTTGCATGAATAACACATCCTATATTGGACAATGGGAATTAACTCTTGACGCCATTGAATAAATAGTGACAAAAACCTGAAAAATCTCTATAAAAGACAGCTTTATTGTTAAATTAAGTTGAAAACAATGTGACCAAAGGAGAAATTCCTTTGGCCACAATGTTTTTAAAAGTTGTCTGCTGCTGTTGCATCAAATTGCGTCTGCAGGTGGAAAAGGGTTAACAGTGTGACACCAAGGTTTTTTCTGGGACACACCGCCGCACACGCCTGGTGGGCTAAAAATGTAGATCTCACTCAATGAGGACTAACTTACTCTGGGGCATCCTCTGTCACCTTTGTTCTAACATGGCTATGAATCTCTTGTGCAATCTTTTTAGTAACCATAGCAACCTTGTCCTGTAAATATATATATTCATGTATTATTTTCCTGACTTCATAATAAAGAATAAGATGTTATTGTGAAACGCAAAAAACGCTGAGCAGTAAGAAGTACAAGTTGAATAGCAATGCAAATTCCTTAAGAAATTACCTTAATCCTATCTGACATACACCAAAGCTGCAGCAGATGACTTTGAAAACATCTAAGCAAAATATGAGAGTTTAATTATTGAATATAAAATACAACCTGTATTAAAAGACCACTCTTTGGAAGAATGCAATATGGTCATTTATGCAGATAATGAGTATTTGGGATACCTTAAATGTGGTTGATATAGACAGGGAGTTTCTATACAAAGGTGGTATTTAGCACATGATTGAATGTAGTAGAAAACATTTGCCTCAATTTTGTTTTTAAAGTTATCTTCAGCAGATGCTTCTACAAGTGGGAAAGGTTGTATAATATATAGTATGACCAATATGAAAGCAGGACCTCCTACAGACAAATACAATATGCCTCTAAATCTTGAATTTATTGAGGAATAAAAGATTTGATCACTGGTTGGTATTTTTAATGTAATTTTTAAAGTATTGATCATAATGAGCAATATCTCTTTTGTGCCACAATGTTTTCAACTTCATTTAATAACTATACTTTAATTTATTGAGATGTTGAGTATTTTTACCTACATGTTTAAAAGTCGTCTGTTGCGGATATCTTGTATGTGGGACAGGGTTAAAAAGGATATTCATTTAAAAAGTGGAGCATAGTTCAATAATTCATTTCCTTTTGCATTCTCAAAATTTTCTTTCCAGGCAACTAGCTACTATCCATCATTACAAAATAAAGGGGGAAACTTGCCCTTTCTTGCCTTCTCAGTATATTTCGCTTATGACTCAACCAAACCCTATGATGTGGTAACTTATAAGAATCATGAGTACCCACAACATAGGGTTTGAGTGTCAAATAAGTATTTTGGAATTTGAAATACAATTAATACTAACCTTATCTAGAGATCAGTATATTTCTATCTTACACAGAAACAGACAAAAATCCTCTGTATCTTACTTAACCCTTTCCCACTTGTAGACGTATTATAATGCATTCACAGCAGACGACTTTTGAAAACATTGTTTCAAAAAGAGAAATCGCTCATGATGAGCAATTTCCCCTTTGCCACATTGTTTTCAATTCTAATAAAAAAAAATACTTTCATTTACAGAGTTTTTTCAATATTTTTCTTGAAAGTCGTCTGCTGCAGATTTGTCTATGTGGGAAAGGGTTTAGAAACTAGTACAACACCCTGGCCCAATAATTATGTGAACTAATGACTAGCCAAGCCATATGGTGCATCAGAATCGGTGTAAATTAACCCTTTACAACATACAACAAATCTACAACAGATGACTTTGAAAACATATTTATATCAAAAATGTGAAAAATCTCCAATAATGACAGTTTTTAAAATTACTAAATAGAGCTGAAAACATGGTGGCAAATGGTGAAATTTCACCTTAGCCACCATGTTTTCAAAACTAGTCTGCTGCAAAGGCGTCTGAAAGCGTCAAAATGTAGGAAAGCGTTAAGAACATTCTACCAATTTAGAAAGGTCGGTGACAATTTGGCGTGTTTAAATACCTTTAACTTATTTGCTGGGGAGCCCTCAGATATGGAAAGTATTTGTTTCATAACCTTGTCCTTTCCCTCGGTGATCGAATTGTGCAAGAGTCGAGATCGGAACTTTTTGATGAAGTTTGAAGCTGTCCTGTCTGCCACGAAATCAACCACCCTCTTCATTGAAGCGGGATGATTGTGGAAAAAATTCTCCTCCATTTGAAGCTTAAGTAGTAAAGATATTAATATAACATGAATACAAAAAATTGAAATATAGCGTTATTAGCTTCATGTAAAATTGCTGTAACTACATATTAACATAATATAGTAACAACAGTTTTGCATTAAACCAACACTAGGAGAACACATGAAATGGAGCATCTGCAGCAGAAGGCTTTTGATAACAATGTGGCAAAATGAGATATTTATTAAAAAATATTTAATAATTTCACTTAATTTTACTTTAATTTACAAAGATTTACCATGTTCTTATCTATGTGTTCAAAGTAGCCTGTTGAAGATTTTTTAACCCTTTCCCTCATAAGACAATTCTGCAGCAGACGACTTTGAACGTATTTTGTCAAAACATAGAACAAAAAGTGGAAAACATTGTGGCAAAAGGAGAAATTGCACGTTTGAGCAATTTCTGTTTTCAAAAAGCCGTCTGCTGCAGAGGCGTCAGAAAGCCTCTATATGAAGGAAAGGGTTAAAGAAGATATTTTGACAAATGAAAGAGTTAAGATTGGAACAGAGCAAACATATTGTTTGAAAAGGACATATGAGCCGTTCCGCGAGAAAACATCATTATGGTCTCTGCGAAATGTATCAATCCAGATCATCCTCCGCAGTCCGCGCAGACTAATCCAGTCCAACACATTCTGTCTTAGGGGAGATAGAGGTATAGAGTATTGATTCCTTAAATATAACATCCACAGGAGGCGAAAAGTGTATGTCCGGGTTAGCCTGATCCAAGTCGATACTTTACGCGGAGTCCACGGCTCACACTATTGTTTACCTGCAGCTGTCTCTCTGTCATAGATTTCTGTACAGGCATATCAGCCGATACTGGAGTTATTTTACGGATAGTTGATGTCTTACTGCTTGTTCCTACAGCAAACTCAACCAGTAATGCCTTCATCTCGCCTGAAAGGGAGAACCAATAACCTGATAATATTTTTGAAATTTTGACAAACAAAACTACATTCTTCATATAGAGTGGAAAACATTGTAGGCTAACAGAGAAATAAACAATATTACAAGAAACCGCTGAAGACGGTAAGGCCGGATTGTCGGCAATTTGACTTTGAAAATTGACAAACCAAGGTCAAGGTCAAAGTAACCATAGAAATCAATAGAACTGGTTACCTTTAGGCAAAGTTTCAAGTTCGGACAGACGCCAATCTATAGACCGGTATTTTTCAAGCAAAATCCTGCCAATAAAATTCATCAACCAAAGATACATCATAAAACCAACTTATAAACAAAGTTAAAAATAAATAAATGTTTAAAAACTGTAAGTTTCATTTATATTTCAATATGCACAATAAAAAGTTATATATTCACAATACTCTACATTTTAGGAATTGCAATAATATAATACAATGTTGAAAATGTGGGATAGGAGAAATTGTACTTCCTCTTTTCCCAAAATGTTTTCAAACATTGTATGCCACAGAGGTGTAAAACTGTGTCTGTATTAAGGAAATTTTCAAACAAGTACCTATATATGGACAGCAAGTATAGAACAGTGATTGATCCACAAAACCTCTATAATCCTGAAAGACAAAATAGAATAATTGATACTACATGTACATGTACATGTCTATACAGTAGGATATTTTCAATACGCACATATACATATATATAAGATACAGTAGACTGGTCCTTGTCTCACATTTCTCTTAATCAAACCCTATGTTATAGGTACCCAAAGTATCCTCAACAAAGGGTTTCGTCGGTTCAAGAATAAGAAATGCAGGCACTTTGATTTCCTAAGAAATAAAACACAAATTAAAAATCTTTCAAATTTGTAAATTGTAATGAAGATTTTAACTCTTCAAATCTTGCTTCTGATTTTTATTTACCTCGGGACAAAAAGAAACAAGAGCATTATTTAAACAAAGAGAAAAAATATGTTCAGATCATGAATTCTCTGTAATTAGCAAACGAATTATGGAAAATCTCTGCAAATTTTTCTCTGTTTGTGTCACAATATTTTCAAAGGTTGTGTGCTGTGAAGACGTCCAAAAAAAGAGTGTGAATATGGGAAAATGTTAATAAAAACCCTAGCCTTGTTTTATATTGGTTTATGAAAATTTGAAAGATTTTTAACAAAAGCAGGAGATGGACTTCTGAAAACGAATCAGTAAAATTGTTTGTATCATTTCTGATCATGTGTCAGTCAAGCTAAAATGCACAAAGCATAACTCATTTCTTAATAATATCGTTACAAATATTCATGTCTTATTGAAAGAGTGGCTAAGATAGTTCATTAATATTCATTATGGATAAAGTCGAGTAACAACTCACCAGAGCTGCGAGTGAAGGTAAGGAGCTCTCTATGTCAAGGAAGTCTTCAGGAACTTCAGAGAAGAAGAAACCATCAGGCATCACTGGATTCTGTGGACAAATTATTTTGAAATGTCAAAAATTGTTATTTTTACACTTTTCGACATACAGCTAATCTACTTTGAAAATCGTCAGGGCACACATATGAAAAAATCTCCATAAGTGAAAGTATTATTATTGATTCAAAATATTTTTCAAAGACTCAGCCACCATATAGGTAGCCTTGATCATTGATAAGTTAATCGCTGTATGAGAGAACAAGGAATGAGAGAATTGTAAATAATATGTAAATACTGTACAGTGTGTGATGTATTAACGGGAAAATAAATTGGCTACCAATGGTAGCTGAAAAAAATAAAAAAATATATATAAAGAATATGAGCACATGCAACGCACACACCCACACAGATGCATCACACTGCGACTACAGGTAGGAAAGGGTTAAGGCATGTGTTTCTTATTTGTCATTGTTTTAAAACTGAACAAGGATTTACAATTAATATAAAGATTGTTGTCATTTAAATGAAAGGACTTCTTTGCTGAGAAAGACTTTTTCTCTTTTCAGTCAAGTGATTTGATAGACTTACTAAGTGCTGTTCCGGTACAGAATATGGTGATGAGAGAGGAACTTATCCCTTTCCTACATACATATTGCTTCTGCGGCAGACAACTTTTGAAAACTTTGTGGCAAAAAGGAGAATTTGCTCAAAAGTAATTTCTCCGTTATCCAGAATGTTTTCAACTCTATTCAATATTAATGAATCCATTTAAATTTTATAGAGATTTTCCATATTTTTGATGTTAATACAAAGTCTTCTACTGCAGAAGTTTTATATGTTGGAAAGGGGGGCTAAAACATACCAGGCTGTAGTTTTATTGCAAAATTTTGAGATCCTAAAATTGCATTAATTAGAGTTGTCAATTCTTTAAAATGCCTTTTTGCTGTGCTCGAACAGCCCCAAAAATGTCAACTAAGAACAAGTGTCTTTTCAAAATCAGCAATTGATCAAAGCATTTTAATAATCCTTTGCCTGATGCAGATGACTTTGGAGCCAACGTGATATGTAACATTGTTTTGCTGCTAAAGGTGTTATCTTGGGGGCATATTACTTTTAAGCTAAATACACATATCATTACCTATGCCCAAAACTATAAAACACTGAAAATGTTCTCTATGCTCTGTAATAAACTCTTTACTCCAAAAAAGACTGATAGAATGAATTTGCTTTTGACCAATCACAAAATGGAGCATAAGTCTGAGAACAGGGTTTAGTTTTATAGATATGCAGCATGAAAATTTAGTATTCGGTCTTAAGTATGTTAATATTTTGTTCTTTTATCCCTTTGTATTTGCAATATGAAATTTATATATTATTTTTTTTACTCACCTCAAATAGCCAGCTGATCAAACTAACAATTAACAAAGTATTATAGGTGCTGTCTTCTTGAAACTGTACCCAGACATATCTGAAAAAAAAACAACCCATGAGTGTGCAGAGAACTACACATGTCACTTACCAATAAGTCAGTAGGTTAAACTGTGATCAACACACAAGACAGACGGAGAGACAAATGAGATGTGATCACAATATAACAAAAACGATGTTTGATTGAATTGTAGAAATTGTGATAAGTGATGACAATGATTAGTGTGTGCACCCATGTTAACTGATACTATGTTTATATGGAGGCTATTTAAACATGACTTATAATCAAGACTTGAAAATTCAGTTAGATCAGAATTAAATGGTTGCCAAAGCATTCAGATAAAAAATCCTAGAGCTCAGCTCATTTGTTCTAATAAACAAAACTTTGAAAACTGATCAGGCTTGTTAATAATGGTAATTTCTAAAGCAATTATTGTCGAGTCCTTTGCTAAACAGTTAGAACAAGACAAATTGCTCCTGATCAGCATTTTTCCCCCTTTTTAGATCAATGTTTTCAAATCTGCATTGGAACTATATTCTCAATTTGTCAGGTGTAACACTTTTATTGATTGATTGGGGTTTAACGCCCTTTTAACAATTTCTCAGTCATATCACGGCGGCCACACAACAATCTTCCCAAGCAACTGGCTGCTTTTCAACATAGACTTAGCCCATTGGTGGAAGATGAATGACGCATGTCATATTGACTTTTGTCAAACATCAGAAAGAAAGTTGGCCGAGCCGGGATTCAAACTTGACAGCCCATGTCGTTACCGACTGAGCTACCGGGACTCGGCTGTAACACTTTTAATACTAATCTCAAATGTCTGTAAAGCAAAAAAAACTCTCAATTTTATTACTGGTGAATCTTGAAAGTTTCATCAACATTTCAAAATGTTTACCACAGCCAGCTATTCTATTTAAACCCTTTCCCACTAACAGATGCATTTTGAAGCCTCTGGAGTAGTGACTTTTGAAAACATTGTGGCAAAAGGAGAATTTGATCATAATGAACAATATCTCCATTTGCCAAAATAATTTCAACTTTATTCGAAAAATTTTCTTTCATGTATAGAAAGTTTCCATACATTTGCTACAATGTTTTTAAAGTCATCTGCTACAGATTTGTTGTATGTGGGGAAGGGTTACAAGTTTAACACGTACCTCTGTATATAGAGAAGGTACACAAGTACAGCTTGTAAGTGGTCCAGTCTCGAGGCCATTCTGTCCATCATTGACAGGTATTCCACAACCCAGGGTACTGTCACTGTCAATCTACCCGTCGTCACAGCAGATCTTAGATACAACATCATGTCAAAGGATGGCTGATGCTGAAATATAGTTGTCAGATCAATTTTGATCTTATTTTTTCCCTTTCAAGTAACCTTACAGAATAAAAGCTGTTGTAAACATTGAAGGAAAAGGAGATATCTCCTATTTCTTTCATTGAGCCACGTCACAGGATAACGGACATTCTGATCTTTGAAACAAGTGAAGATCCAGATCAGTCTGCACATATATGCCTTCTGATCAGGTTATATCATGTTAGAAGTTAAAACATCTTGGAAGTCTGTAGATAACAGTTAACACCCATTATCAACTAAACAATGCAATTTGATTAACCCTTTCCCTCATATAGACGCTTTCTGACGCCTCTGATGCAGACGGCTTTTTGAAAACACTATGACAAAAGGAGATATTGCAATTCCTTCTTAGTCACACTGTTTTCAAGCTTTTTTGTAGAGGTTTAACATATTTTTTATAAGAATTCTTCAAAATTGTCTGCTGTAAATTTCTTGTATGTGGTTATAAAGAAAATGGTCGATTTTCACAGGCTGTGAATCATGTTTTCAATTCTGCTTTTAAATCATGTACATGTTTATAATATAAGGCGTAAAAAGATTTTTCTTGCAAATGGCTTGTTATTCATGTGTTGCCATGTCATACAAAACAGACCTTCAGAACTTTGGGACAAGTATCAAACTGTACATATGTACAAAAGTTTCTTCCGAGTAAATTTCCCTTTCTCACCATCTTTTCAAAAGTTGTCTCTCGTACCAAAGGTACTGGGTTGGAATCCTGTGATGAGCGGGTTCTGCCTTCGTTTTCTTTTCCCACAAAAAAATGGCGCTAGTACTGGTTATTTCTCCAGGAAGCAGACATTAAGGGAAAATAATATAAGCTTAACGCTTGTTTCGCAATCAATGTAAAATAAATAAATTTAACCCTTTCCCAAATACAACAAATGAGTTTCAGACGACTACGATAACATGCTAGCAAAAATAAAGAAAATCTCTATAAATGATTGAATGTTTATTGAATAGAGTTGAAAACACTGTGGCACAAGGAAAAATTGCTAATAATGAACAACTTTGCCATTTGCTGAAATGTTTTCAAAAGTCGTCAATATGTTGGGAACAGTCAACACATCTGAAAACATCCACAAACAAAGAAAAATCCTGTGACTTACCTTGTTTCTTCTACTGATGTAAGTCGATTCCATACTCTCAGGTATTCTGTCGGGGGACTGGTACGGTAAAAATGTTACAAAACCAAGAAATTTTCCTATAAGCCTCAAGTTCATCAGCACAACTCTAAAGATATCTTTATCCTGTAATTCAAAGTTTACATTTTTCCAGAATACAGACTAGTTATGACAAATTGGCAGCAGATGATTTTTGCCACAATGTCTTTAAGATGACTATTCAATAATTACACTTTCATTTCTCAAGATTTTCAAAGCTGTTAATTGCAAATTTGTTCTTTTTGGAAACAGTATCTGCTTAACAATGTTGTAGAATATATTGTGGACAAAGAAGAAGTTACTTTTTTTTCTGGTAGGAAATAGGAACACTGGTTAGGCTGGAGCTTCTCTGTTCAAAACAGTTTAAAAGGCCTGTATGCCTGCATTGAAGCTCATATAAGAGGAGTTAACACCCCTTATCTAGGCTTTCTCATAAAGGGTAAAAGTCTTTTCAGTGATAATTACCTCTTCATCCTGAGGCGATGAATTGTTTTCATCTTCATCTGGTGCGGTGAAAGACGTCTCATCCAACTCCTGAATTTTTGCTGCAAATGTATCACTGAGATGCTGATTTAATAACGGGTTACCAGCTAACACAATAAAGTCGCGAAAAAATTCTTGACCTCCAGGAAATGATGGCGGCGGGCATGGACCACCAAAACTTAATGGCTTTATAAATCTCTCTTGTAATCTGTGTTAAAATGTAAAAATACAATTCTATTTTGAGCAATTGAGATTGTAATCAACAGTATGAACCTTTTCCCACATACCAAATATGAAGTATCTAAAGCAGACGACTTTTGAAAACATTGTAGCAATAAGAGAACTTTTTTTCTTCTCTGTTCCTCTGTTGAGTTCAAGATATATTAAATATAGGTGGATAGTTTATACCCTTTTTTCACATAAAACAAATCTGCAGCAGTCAGTTTTTTTTAATTTCTAGGTGAAAAGTATTTCAAAACTCTTGAATGCTTTATAGATGCCTATTAGCACATGCAGCAGACACGTTTTGAAATCATTGTGGGAAAAGAAGAGATTGTTAATCATGAGCAATTTCCCATTTTGAGATCATGTTTTTAACTATATTCAGTAATGATACTAAAAGATAGTACAAATATTTTCTCTATTTCTTTGCCTATATGATGTCTTCTACCGATGTGTTGTATGTGTGAAAGTGTTATATGAAAATACAATTTTTATAATTAAAATTTAACAAGATGGGTGTATAAAGTAGGTTTATCTTAGCCTGAACTGCAGCGGAAGATTGCTATCAACTTTTCAAGCTACTTGATATTTTCAATTATGGTTAAAGAGTATATAAACCTAATTTACCTTTTGAATTTTTCTGGATTCGTTCTCTTAAGTTGACTAAGTAATGCTATGCTTTCATCATCATCATTTGATCTTATACTACCATCTCCCTTGCACATCTGAGAAACAAAATATCTTTAGTCTTTCCCACATGTTTGCATAGGTATTTTTAGCAGTCTTTTGAAAACAGTGTGGCAAAACGAGGTATTGCTTTATAATGATCAATTTCTTCATTTGCTAATATTTTCAACTCTTTCAATAATTAAACTTCCATTTATAAAAAAAAATCAATGCTGCTATCAACAATATTTCAGTATTTCCAAATCTTTAGTTAGATGTTTTCAAAAGTATTTTACGGCTGGAAAGTGTAACCTTACACCAGCTCACAAGTTGTATTGCCACTACCTTCATGTCCTGCAATCTTGAGCACCAAATCAGTTGAAGCCACTTATCCCTTTTTCCTCATACAACAATTCTGCAGCAGACAACTTTGAACATATTTTGTCATAAAATGGAAAATCTCAATAATTAAATGGATTACTATGACAAAAAGTGGAAAACATTGTGACAAAAGGAGAAATTTCTTCTTTTGTCACTATGTTTTCAAAAACATATATGTCTGCTGCATCAGAAAGCGTCTATATGAGGGAAAGGATTAAACCATTTTTAATTTCTTTTGTATGAATCAACCGGGGATTGAACCATGGTCTCCCATTCTAAAGGCAGAAGCTTAAACCACTAGCCATCAAGTTGGTCAGATTTTTTTTGTTATATTTGGGAAAGAGTCAATAAACAAAAAGAGGAAAAAAATGAAGGGACTTAATCTAGTGCTTTATATAGGCCTTATCTTATGGGTCAGACTCAAGTCTATAGGTAATCAAGGCATGTTTTAACCCTTTCCCTCATACGACAATTCTGCAGCAGACGACTTTGAAAATATTTTGTCAAAAAATGGAAAATCGATTGAATGGATAACCTATGACTAAATGTGGAATACATTGTGTCAAAAGGAGAAATTGCATGTTTTGTGTAATTTCTCCTTTTGTCACTATGTTTTCAAAAAGCTTTCTGCTGCAGAGGCGTCAGCAAGCGTCTATCTGAGGGTAAGGGTTAAATAGCCAGACGACACAAAGGCATAACCATTTTTAGTCGCAACTGGACGAACAGACAAAGATATGATACTTGGCCCTTTCCTGCATACGGCAAATCTGCAGCAGACGACTATTGAAAACAAAAAGGCAAAAACACGTCAC
>JAUELF010162699.1:0-24893 GCA_031471495.1 Clinocardium nuttallii | reverse complement strand
ACAATACATCTGATATAGTTTAGAGCTAATAGATGGAAAAGGGTTAAAGCAAAAAGTACAATACATCTGATATAGTTGAGAGTTCATAGATGGGAAAGAGTTAACGCAACAAGTAAAATACATCTGATATAGTTGAGAGTTCATAGATGGGAAAGAGTTAAAGCAACAAGTAAAACATATCTGATATAGTTGAGAGTTCATAGGTGGGAAAGAGTTAAAGCAACAAGTACAATACATCTGATATAGTTGAGAGTTGATAGGTGGGAAAGAGTTAAAGCAAAAAGTACAATACATCTGATATAGTTGGGAGTTTATAGGTGGGAAAGAGTTAAAGCAACAAGTAAAATACATCTGATAGAGTTGAGAGTTCATAGGTGGGAAAGAGTTAAAGCACCAAGTACAATACATCTGATATAGTTGGGAGTGCATAGGTGGGAAAGGTTAGTGCAAGAAGTACAATTGATTGATTGATTGGGGTTTAACGCCGTTCCACGAACACACCAATAATTGACTGATTGGGGTTTAACGCCGTTCCACGAACACACCAACATTGACTGATTGGGTTTAACGCCGTTTTAACACATTACAATTTCTCAGTCATATTACGGCGGCCAGTTCAACTAATCATGTTTTTCCTGGTTTTCCAACACCAGTACTCCACACAACAATCTTTCCAATGAACTGGCTGCTTTTCCACATAGACTTAGCCCATTGGTGGAAGACGAATGACGCATGTCGCTTTGACTTTTGTCAAACACAATCTAATTCACTAGAATGTCTGACTCAAGTTGACGCAAGATTACAACATAAATGAACAGAGAATATCATCAGTGGTTCTACTTATCAGAGAAGCAGTTACATACAGTATGGTAGCCAGACTGTTCGACCCTCCAACTATTCGACCCCTGATTTATATGACTTTTTTAACCTTCGGAGAAAATTGTCGACTAGGAGTATTACATGTATATGGTCTATTTGTATAGAAACATGTTGTTTTAACTGAAATTGTAGTTTATATAGATTATAATATGGGTTGTTTTGGTAAAATATTTACTAGTAAGACTTTATGAAAATATACTATATCATAAGACTTCATAAACATATACTTTATTATAAGACTTTATGAAAATATACTATATTATTTTCCTTTTCGACAATTACACTCCAGTTTTGATGTTGTTAAATGTACTGCTTGTGTTTAATTATATCAAACAAAATGTCAATTTACATTTTAAATCTAATTTAAGACGATGGAATAGTCCCATTAGGCTGTGGTATTCTTTCAGTGCCTGGTCATCTAACCGCTAAACAGCAGTGGTTATATTGCCATCATAACTGAAAGCTCAAACCCAGATATACGAAATTGTTAACTATTACAATTCATCAGTGTCAATAAATAATCGTTCCCGGACAGGCTGATAATAAGTACCTTACTTTAACGTATTTAAAATAAACATCAAAAATAGATGAAACAACAGTTAATTTAATGAGAAAATGTATTAAGTGAATTAGAAAATGTATTAAGTTAATTAGAAATATTCAAACAATTATCACACAAACATTAACTTTCGTAATGGAAAAACAACAAAGTAAACACATTGTAATTCAACATGTTTAATAATATATAATCATTAATGTGTTAAACATACATTATTATTACAATATTATCACGAATTGCATCTTAAGAATACCTTCACGTACATATAATTTTGACTTTTGTGTCGTACGTTTAAAAAGAATAATTCGTCTTTAACGTCACTTTTTCAGAAGCGTAATGCCGTAGCCTTACGATAAAAAAGCGAGTTTTTCTTACATTTAAAAAGAATCTGTCAATTTAATTTTAGATTTTTTAAATCTCTTTATTTAGAATTTCATTAAAAGGGTTTGATATGAAAAAAAGTATACATTCCCGACTTCGTCTTTGCACAATATCAGTTTATCTCATCCCCTTATATATATTATGTGTGTTATATTATATTCCAAAGATTCAAATTTTAATATTGGTGGACATTTAAGAATGTATTATGGGTCTATAATGGCTTCAAATGTTATAATAAATATTTGAAACAATAATTCCCAAAATGTTGCATTTTTCATAGTTGCTTTATATATTTAATAAAGAAATCAGATTTCAATGATTTGTATCAATTGCTGGGAAATTAAGAGCATTGACACTTAAAATGGGATCCTTTGAAAGTATTTTCTTTTTTCCTGGTGACAATTTCGTAATGTAAAAACACTTTTAACACTTTAAAAAAAAAACTCTTATTTAGCACAGCTACAGAAAATGAACAAAATATCGTGCAAATTGAAAAAAATCTTTTATGGTTAATCCTTTATCCTGATGTGTTCAGTAAAATGTTGTTTGAAGTGCACACCGTTTGATTCCTGTAAAAGGTCGAGGCATTATTTTCATTTGCATCCCTGTAACATGACCCCAACCTGAAATATAATGACATAGATTCGTAAAATGAACATTTCTGTGTATAGAAATGAAATAGTTTGTAAAAAGCATATTACGGTAACATGTATCATTATATAAAGAATTGTTTATGATTTCTTGACATTATGTGCAATGCATTGCAAAGCAAATATTGAATAAACGAACAAAAAGAAGTCATCATTTCCTTCCGGAAAGGCTGTTCGACAGGGTTTAAACCAAGCTGCATTCTGGCTGACAGTAACGACAGTATGAGCGTTCCTTCCAACTAAATCCTACCCTGGCGTAGATTTATCTGAATAACTTCAAAGGAATTTAGGATGAGTCCACCGGTGCATTGTGCTCCACCAATTGTATTGTTCACTCTTATCATAGTCTTCAATGTGATGATTAGCAACCGGCACCTTATTTGAATAATAGGCATTTCTTTGATTCACGTCATCGTAATCATCCGTTGTAAGCCTACACATGATTACCTTTGATATAAGACTCAAATGTGACCATGGCCTGCGACCTATACTTATCAATGACAGATATACCGTACAAGTGTTATATAGTGTATATATCATCTGCATATAAATATAAAATAAGAGTCAGCTCGTATACACTAATACCTGCGCTACCGTTATTCGATAAATATAGTTCTAGATCCTCCACAAAAAATGAGTACAAAATCGGTGAACATAGTTCTCCCTGTTTTAAACCGATCGCTATTTCATAGAACTCAGAATAACTACTGCAATGTCTAATTTTACAGCGAACCCTTTCGTACATGGCGCGTAAAGCGCATAGTAGTTTACCCTTAATTCCTAATCTAAACAGTTTGTACCACAGTGCATTCCGATTCACACTATCAAAACATTTCTTCATATCGATAAATGCACAATATAGCTTTTTACCATTATTAATCATATGCTCTACCAGACAATGAAGACTAAAAATAGCATCGGTTGTAGAATAGCCCTTTTTAAAACCAAACTGTGCGTCTGAGATGATTTCATTCTTTTCACTCCAGTCACTGAGTCGTTTATTTAGAACACATGTATATAGTTTAGAGATACAGCTTCCTAATGTGATGCCGCGGTAATTGTTAACTTCATTTATATCTCCCTTTTTATGCAAAGGAATCACTATTCCTTCCATCCAGCTTGATGGAAAAATACCAGAATTGAAAACAATGTTGAAAAGGTCAGTCAAATGAGCTGTTATTATATCACCAGTAGAAATGAAATATTCGTTTATCATTTCATCTAACGAATATGCTTTTCTCTTTTTTAAACAAGATATAGCCTCGTGTACCTCTTTTAAACTTATCGGTTCGTCCAATTCTATAAACTGCGGTTTATCATGTGACATATCACGTGCACAGAAATCGTCTGCATTCTGATTTGGCGCGCAATTTATGCCGTCTGCTATATTTTTAAAATAGTTGTAAAACTGTTCGGTACTTATGTTACTTTTATTATTCTTTCGCTTGGAAAAATATTTCCAAAAGTCTCGTGGGCTTTTATTTCTCAAACTTTCAATCTCTTTACTTTTTTCTATTTTGTATCTTCTCTTCTTTCTCTGTAGTAGGCGTTTATATTCGCGCTTCACATTAAACAGACTTACACGTGATTCTTTGCTTTTATTTAAATTGAACACTTTCAACGAATCTAAATACTCTCTTTTTTTACAATGACACTCTTCATCAAACCAGTCTGACTGCCTGAACTTATGCTTCCTCATATTACTATGCCGTTCACCTTTCCCACACTTGACTTCGTTTTTGAATAGCGGGTGTGCTGCTTCATTTATGAGGCCCACGAAACCATGTACTAATGTATCTATGCCATTTCTATCTAATTGCTCACTATTTATGAAAAGTGCATTGAACTGTGGTAATTTCGATATAATATCTCTTCTGAAAATCTCACTTTTCCCTTCATCCCATATAATTCGACTCTCTTTTGACTTTTCATGAGAATGCTCATTAAACACCTTATTTGTTTGTAAACCAAAAATTAACAATGCATGGTCGGAGAAATGATTAAATTCACTGATGTGAAACGCCGTTATTTTGTCGAAGTTCGAGTCTGCACAAAGTAAATAATCTATAACTGTACTTCCTCCATGACCATAGTAAGTGTAAGATCCCGTGTTCTCTAGTCGACCATTACATATTCTCAGTGACGTTATTTTGCACAAATCAATTAACTGTAAACCCTGAGCGTTTGACTGTTTATCCAATGAGATTCTCCCGAGGGGTTTATCTATTATATAGTTGGTACTGTCAATTTCTTCATTTATTGAATCACATATTATGTAGTCCGGTTTATTGCCTACTCGCCCATTGAAATCTCCGGCAACCAAAACTGTGCCTAATTTATCATAGAACATGACATCGTTATCTAGTATATCGAATAAATTGCAGTTCACAACATCATAAGCTGGAGATGTAGCCCCCCAAATATACACTATACCCAAGTAAACATCTTCTTCAATGGCAAAATATTCACACCTTAGTTTTATCCAAATAATTGTATCATAATGATTTCGAACTATTTCAATACCCGGAAATATCGACTCTTTGATGTATATCACAATGCCACCACTATTTCGGCGAGCATTTTTGTGTTGAAATTTTCTATAAAAATTAAGATGATGATACCCTTCGATGTCGAGTTGACTTTTCTCACTAGTCCACGATTCAAGTAGGCATATTATATCATACTTTGATATCAAATCACGGAATTCATCACTACACTGTTTATCACTGCTTAAACCATTACAATTCCAAACTGCAACACTGACTATACCCTCAGCACTTTCCTAAACTTTACCATAGGGACCATCTGTGTATAATTTTCCATCAACGAAGAGTTTGTTGTACTTTATATAAGCATCCTTTTTGTCAGTCTTTGCCTTCTTCAAAATTGGAAGAATATGTATACACGCACCTTATATATGTTTGCCAATACATGTAAGAGGCGTGGCTAGCTTCATACTAACATAAAGGCTCGGTGATAAGATAGCTTATGTCTGAATAATTAAATACCGCCTCGGTGATGTAGTGGTACAGCCTCGCGTGCAAGAGGTAGGTCGTGGGTTCGTTCCCATACCGAAAGACCATTTGCGTTCCGTTTTGAATAAAATACGTCAATGTTACTTCTGACAAAAAGAAAATTATAAGTGAAACAGGTTATGTTTCTATCTGGTGACCCTTTATGTGATGAAAACGTGGTTTAACCGAAACCCCTTTTCGATTGACTAAGCAATACCAATCCACTTAGCTACTATAAAGTATATTATCCCTTTTCAGAACACCAGCGTAGCGATGAGTAAAAAGGCGAGCGGTTCAGGTAAAGGGTGAGTTTAAATAGTTTATTATTAATAATAAGATAAACTATCTGCAAACGTGTACAGCACTTTGGTTATTTAGACAAATAATTAATTAATGATTTAAACACCTGCCATATATTTATTTACAGTATTACTTTACACTACACAATATTGATCAGTTGATGTCCAAACGTACGTGTGTATTGTTTGTATGTACGTATTTTTCTATGTGTTTATTAATTGTATGTACGTATTTTTCTATGTGTTTATTAATTGTATGGACGTATTTTTATATGTGTTTATTATCATATATGTACGTATTTTTCATGTGTTTTATTATTTATATGTGCATATTTTTACTGTATTTATTTAAATGTATTTACGTATTTTTATGTGTTTATAATGTATATGTGTATGTGTATGTAATATTATGTGTTTATAATTTATATTTACGCATATTTTATGTGTTTATTATTATAAATGTACATATTGTCTTTGTGTTATTATTTAAATATATACGTATTTTTTATGTTAATAATCCATATTTGTACGAATTTTTGATGTGTTTATTATTTATATGTGTACGTATTCTAATGTGTTTATTATTTATGTATGTACCGGGTATTTTTTAAAGTAAGGGTCCAAATAACTTGTTCTTGTATATAGCTAATCTGCAATTAGAGAGTCTTGTTTTCTTTATCTAATATTTAATTTGGTAAAGCATCAATATGTTCAAAACTCATTTTCATTGATGCACTTTGTTAATGAATCCTTAAATACTTAAAAATTTGCAATAACTTTTTTTTAATTTATCTGTAAAAGCATACTACCTCAATTCATATTCCGTGTATTTAATAACTGTGGACTACTGTCGGTCGGTCAAATACGCATTTTGCGAGGTATAAATCCACAACTTGCATAAAGGTCAGGGATCAGGTAAAATAGTCAAGTGATAAATTTCTAAAATTGATTTTATAATTATATGTTGAATGATTTTGAGAGCAACAGACGAGTGACGCATTTAACGTTTGAAGATAATTAAAAAGGGTTAACGTCAAAACTATTTGCTGATTTTAGTAATATCATCATACTAAAATACATGTATATACATTTTATACAGCAATATACAAACACCGAAGATTGGACAATCGACAGAAACAGACTTCAAGGGGAAATACACAGCGTGTAACAAAGAACTTAAAACAGCGAAATCTAAAATCAGTTCACTGGAGACCGACCTTACGAAATGTCGTTTTGATTTACTTTCGCTGCAGAAAAACTTCAATTAGTAAGTCAGCCTTTTTTGTTCGATAGACACTTAAAGAGACACCTGTTTCGCCAAAACCAACTCTGTTTCAGTAGTATTCAGTAGACATTTTTATGTCTAAACGAAATAATATTTAACGTTAAACGGTAAAGTTTTATAGTGTCTGTTGAATGCAGCGCATGTTTTTCTTTTCTTTGATGCCAGGTATTTAAACTATTTATTATGTTCAAATACCTGTATTTTTCTTTTGTTCTTGTTTCATGCCATTTACCACCGTATTCAATTATATAATATGTATTATATAATGCGTTTGATTTATACACGATCCCATTGTGAAAACATGTTTACTTTTGAGTCATATAGTGGAGTATTTATATGTGGCTGAAGCGCGTGCTTTACAAAAGAACACTCGGTAGCAACGAATACGAATCGGAACCGGACGCCATGTGTCTAATCATGCACGATAACGGTAACAAGGCAGATTTGTGGTATTTTTAAAATCATACCTTTTGCAACATATTTTCTAAGGTTAAGAATGGTTGTACATTTAAACACGGAAAGAAACACGATATAGCAGGTTTCAAAAGTTTTAATTTACACTTCAGCGGTGTTCCACTAAATAAGCAGAATAAAACCAAAAGCTCCAATGCATTGACGCATAGGGAACTAACTTGACTTTATTTTTGAATTGATAACTTTGTTACAGTGAAGAAGTTCGGAGACTGTTACCAGATTCCATGGACAATGACGGACTACAAGCAGAACAAAATGCAAGGTAATCGATTTTATCATATAGTCAACCTTAATCAAACACTGACCCTCAATTATATTTTTGGATCGCGCTTCGTTAATATTATCCACTATCGCTTAACTACTACCTGATGAACTGAGCGCGAAACAGTCAATAACAACATCATACGTGTTTACCTTTTTTAGAAAGCCAAATCACATCATTTAAAGTTTGCCCATCGGAATAATTCATCGGATTCATAAAACTGTTTCCGGAAAGTTCTTGCGCGAGCTGGTGTCTACACCTATCGTAAAATCCATCCATCAACTATATATCAGACGAGCTAGTCAGTCCCAGAGATACGGGTTTTTGCAAACCTGTTGAAATCTTTTTCGAAGAAAAGTGGTATTAATTAAAGTATGTAAAACACGACGTGAAAAATGGATAAGTTGTAGCAATTTCTCTTTTTGTCACACTGTGTGCAAAAACCGTTTTCAGCACATGCGTCTATCCTGTTTGCCATGTAGTCACATATTTGAATCTTCATCATTGATTAAAATAATAACAGATGAGATATGGTCGCAACAAAATCGTCTTTTGCTTCAAGTGGTTTTCATGTAACATAGCTGAAAATGGTAAGAGGAACACCAATAACACTTATACATTTTTAGAACAACATGTCTGCGTTTTATACCGAAGATAAGGCTTCAGTAATGTAACAAGTATTTAATTTTATTTATATACGACATTATAACACTACTGACAGTTTTTTCTTCTATATGCAAGAGCGATTTTAACGTGATAAACCATCAAGTATACATGTATATATAAACCTCCGGAAGTCATTTTGGCTGTTGGAATCCCCCAGCAAACTCTAGCAACTATGAAAAAGGAACTCGTTCCAAATAAATATCATCGCATACCGATATAATGTTTGCCATCTATTATAACTTTTATTTATTGCAGATTAACGTTGGTAATAAGTGACCTGAGCCGACAACTCGAAACACAAAATGAAAGCCAGAACCAGAGCGGGTACATAATGTTTACTTTTCTACTGATTTTAAATTCATAATATCCAAACGTACACTTTTTTCTATACTCACATTGGTACATTGTAAGCGTCAATTTTATAATGAAAAGGGTCACACTTATGCTTCAGAGACGCATTTCGTTGATTTCTAGTATTAACACAAATATTTTAAACTATTGCCCATCTACGCAGACTGGATGTGGGTAAGCCAGGAAAACATGGGTAGGTGCACTGACCGCCGTGATATGACCAAAGCTGTTAAAACGGCGTTAAACTCCAAACAAACAAACAAACGCAGACTGGAGACTTTCTTAATGCATTAGCAGTCCAAAAAACAAATATTTGTTGTAATACTTTCATAATATCCACAAATTCGAGTTAAAGCGGATGTTTTAAATCGAATTCATCGGTTATCTTACGCTCAACTGAGATTTAAAGATAATGTATGCCTATTTATGTATAAAATATCCTATATTGATTTGTGAATTCAAGTGAATGGTGGTTTCCTTCGATACAATACAGATGTACATTCGTATACAGTCGATCGAATGCCCTAAATTTTGTGTAAGCTGTGATTTCTTTAATTCCCGTCTATATGCCAAGTTTAATACATACACCGAATGTTAAGGCTATGCACATATTCTTGGTTTCATTTCAAATAATGTCAATGATGCAACACTGTAATGTGAAAACTGAAATGGAGTCGTTTTGTCACTGTCACTTGTGCGTGCGTCCAATACGAAATATGTTAAGTGATCTGTTATTCTTTTGACAGGTCAAGTTCAACCAACAAAAAATCAGTCGATGACTCAGATTCAACTATAGACCGGTAAATGTTGTTTTTTTATATTGAAAAGATAAATTCGCCTTGTGCGAGTAAAGGTGACCATAAGCTTAGCGATATTATAACTACTGGTAACACTTCAACGACGACTTACAAGACTAAGGTATTTAATCAGTTAGAATCTTTAACAACACAATACTAATGTGAAATCAAAAGCTTGGAAGCACAGCAAACATAAATAAAACCATAATTCTGTGAAAAGAACTACGATACATGTGTATGTTGTATGAAACACAATATCCAATGAGATCAACTTCATTGTTTCTCAAATCCATGAATCTAAAAAGAGAAAATAATTGAAAAAAGTTCTTATACGTTTCGTTTATAATTTATTATAGGAATAAAATACTGACCCTGGAAAAGGAAAAAGCTGCTTTGGAAAGAGAGAATGTCTCTCTTGATAAAGAAGTCAAAGAATATAAGATAAAACTGGCCAGGTATGTCTTTATCTAAATACTCTTTAATTACAAAGTATCCTTGTTAGATAAAAACAATGTATATAAAGTTTATTATTATAGGAAATACTGTAGGCGTGACTTTGTTATTTCACTGTTAAACCATAAAACAATAACAACAAAAACATATTTATAATGATAGTGATGATAACTTAATGATTTAAATTACTTAATTTGTACTGAAAATGGAGTTAAATGAGTTTTCTCTGGTTTCCTGTACTGGACCTTTGTCTTTAAGAACGGTTCCTTCTTGCATTAAATTTTGGGCACTGGAAATATCCAGACCTAATTTGGTTCAGCTCTTTTTACCCATTGCCAAGGAGTTAATGCAACGTTAAGTATCTTATACGCAAGGATGCTGCATACCAATATCACCCATTTGAGGAAACTGCATAGCACTATATCCAAGGTACTTACTGGCCAAATATAATCACTCTGGGCTTCTGTTTATTCACAAGAAGCTTTGTTAAAGATTTTTATATATTTGACCACTGTGGACTTGAAAGTAGGTCAAGGAAGGAAACTATATAGCATTTCATGCAAGGTTCTACTGGCAAAATGTCATCACTCTTGGCCTCCTGGTTATTCAGAAGAAGTTGATTCAGAAGAAGTTGTTTAAATGTTTTCACATATTTGACCATTGTGACCTTAAAAGTAGGTAACGGTCATTTATTTGAGGAAACTATATACTATTTTATGTCAGGCATCTACTGGAAAAATAGCATTACTATGGGCCTCCTGGTTATTCAGAAGAAGTATAAAGGTTTTCATACATTTGACCCTTGTGCACCTGAACGTAGGTCAATGTCATATATTGGAGGAAACTGTATAGCATTTCATGCCAGGTATATACTGGAACTATATAGCATTTTATGCCAGGTATCAACTGGCAAAATATCATTTCTCTGGGCCTCCTGGTTATTCAGAAGATGCTGTTTTAAGATTTTCATATAGTTGACCTTTGTGATCTTTAAAGTGGGTCAAGGTCATTTTTTTAGGAAACGTTTTAGCACTCTATCCCATGAACCTCTTTGTCAAATACCATGAATCTAGGATATCCAGTTCTTAAGAAGATGTCATTCAAAGAAAAAAAATTAACGACCGCCGGAGACGGACGGACGACAGACATCACACCATAACATAAGCTCACAGGCACTTCGCGCCAGGTGAGCTACTAATACTAATTATGATATTATATCGCCTTTGTTTTAGTTTCAGTAAATTGAAAGACGAAAATAATGAAATGCAACAAGCAATGTAAGTAATGAATCGATTTCCATAGGCTCATTAATGTTATGTACGTATATAATAATATTTAAATCACTTGAAGATAAATATTTACATTTAGTATATGAATATGCAAATCATGATGCATTTCTCTTTGATCATAGCAGTCTTAACTTATAATTAACGAATACTATATCCGGTAATGTAGTTAGACAATGAAGTATTTTGAATAAACGAAAACAGAAGAAGCTTTCTTTTTTGGATTGTACTTTCAACTAACATCATCCACGAGTAATGGAATAAGACAGGCATATTGACGTCGGTAGTTATTATATACGTACAGGTTTTATATAATTGGAATACATGCACTTTTCTAATCAATTCACATTACGAACGCCAATAATGCGATATCATCATCTGTTTCAGCGAGGATCTAAAAAAGCAACTACAACATTTGGAAGATGAAAACAATGTTCTAAAAGCTCAAACTGAACAAGAACCAAGGCAGAAGTAAGTCAATACAGTCAATGTACATGTATGTAGTATGTAATGAGATATTGAGGTGATTGCGCGTGTAAGTGGTATGGTCAATAAGTTGTACAGTTCTAATTATAATATTCTAAACTATCTTCATCTCGCTTTCAGTTTACCTTTTCATATATTATAAATATAGATAAATAAACTGAAATGTTTAATTGTAAAAATATTGAAAACTTTGTCATAATTTTAGCATGCTCAAAGTTGGGATATCTTGTGTGCAATCATAAGTTATACATATGACTCCAAGTAAAATTATAAATGTAAAGCAATTGTTAACGTGTAACATACTAGTGGTTAGAAATAACACAACGCCAAGGAACTCAATCAATTTTTACTTCGTTACGATTTGAGATGGATTTGAATAAACTGCCAACGTAGCATGCCTAATTCAAAATACGCATGCTGCAATGGAAAATGTAAAACTATCAATCATTATAGAGGATGTCATTACATAAATAATGTTCATTTTCACATTGTTTGGTTCTTCCAAGTGATCAGTTGAATTTTATTTTATGCTAATAACGAACCAAAGAATTACTATATTTACAACACTCTATATTAAATAGATCTGAATTGATTGTGAAACAAGGTGACCAGATACAAGCACTGACAAATCAAGTAAATAAAATGTAAGTACACATACACAACACTGTCACTATTTTTATGCATATGCCTAACCTTTTACAGAACTGCACTTTTATTTTGCCAAAATATAAAGCATGTCTTTTACCGTCACGACACAACCTATTAAATAGTTCAGATATGATATGATGTCGTTATCAATCTCCTATATCATCTATTTCTCACTTCAGTGATAGCTTTAGTGGCATCATGTATTGTCAATTCAAAATTGTTTACCATTTTTTGCCTTGTTCAAAATATGTCATCATGTCTTTATTTTAACTTCGGAAAACAAAGTAAGTCCTTTTTTCAACTGTCCGTCGCATATTTGTAATCTTAGTTAGGCCATAAATAGTCCATTACTTTTTTACATGTATAAGCTATGCTTCTTCCGTCAAATCCTCCTTTTTACTTCAGGGGTTGTTCATAAGTGCACACATGAACTCTCTATAGTGAACGTTCCAATTGCATATTAACTTTTAATTGAAGTTTGTTTCTAGTTTATTTTTTATATTTCTTTGACACGGTAGGTTAGTCTTCCTTGCCTTTTGTCACGTCGAACAACTTCGAGTATGCTCCACACCATGAGTAAAGTTCATCAATTAAATATGACAAAATCATTTCTGTCTTTAATGCCATTTCATACTTCTAAATGTTGAATTTCGTTAAATATATGCTTATGCAATATAACTTTGTTTTCAGATCTGAACTGGAAAAGGACAAAGTAAAGCTAGAAACACAGCTTATTCAGTCCCAGGATGACGTTAAGAGGTAAATGTATATGGTCAATCATAATATAAACACCTGCTATAGTGATATACCTTCCACACACTTTGTATAACTGTTTATCCGTTTGCCACTATAATTTATATTTGTAGTATAGGTAATTGTTTCTATATGGTAAAATATTGTGTTGGACGAGTTCCTTCGGCTGAGTTGCTGGATCTTACGAGGGCAGAACTCCACTGAAGGAACGTGTCCCAGCACAATAGTTTCCTATAATCATGTAGTAACCTTTTTATTGTATAATTTTATATTTGCTTTAAAACTCACTTCAGCATGAATTAAGAAAATACAATTTTCAAAACATTTGTTTTGAATTGTTTTGATAAATGAACATTTACAATGTATCATTTGGTTTCGACATAAATCGTCTACAAAATGATGTGTAACGCTTTTTCTAACTGTGGATTTCATTAAGTACTCGTGTATTATATCTTAATTTGGTATGCGTTGAAATACTTCACATCAGAAAATGACAACAATGATTAGAATGCGTGATTTAAACAATTACTTTAGTGTGTTGGTCATTGTGTGATTGAGATAAACATATATAGATGACAACGACTCTTAAGAACACGTCAACACATTCGTATGTAGTTTTATACACAACTAGCTCTTTGAACTGACGGATTGTTTTCTGTGTACTTTTATCGATTATTCACAGCGTGTCATCTATAAACGATGTTCCAAACTGTTCAAAAGTTGGATGGGATCGCTCTGTAGAGTTACTGTGTGAAAAAAGTCGTCTTTGCCAGCACTTGAAATAAGATCCGAGTGCAAAATCAAAGCGTGCTAATGGGATTTATATTGTTATTATCAAAGTATACAACAACATTAAACAATATGACCACGACTGGAGCAATCATTTAAAGTACTGGAAGTACTGATAACAAATTGACCGTTCTACAAACCAAGCAATAATATAATCAATCTCAGCTTAAGACGATAATGTATTATAAACTGTACTGGTTTTAATAAAAATATGGACAATATATTCCAAGACTAGCCTCTTAGCATATGGTTTCGAGATAGAACAGATGCACCTTTATCAACAACCTGATTGATTAAATGATTATAATTATAGGCTGAAGTCAGAAAAAGAAGCACACGTGTGTAAAAAAGACGGAAGTAACGAATCCAGCAATGATAAAATCAGGTATTATCATATTCCTGTATTTCATGTATATTCATGTAATCATTGATGTTTTCTCTACACACATGTCTCCAACTTATAATTACCGTCGTGTGTTTTATATTAACTTATAAAAACAAATAGTTTGTACTTTTAAATATTAATACAGGTATGACATCTTTTTATTCATCCTTTTATCAAAAATACCTATAGACACGCGAGCTCTTCAGAGATAGTTTAAAACTTATATGTCACAAATCGTGTCGTATTATCGAGTGTCACTGCATCAAAGTAACATGTGTGTTTCTCAACGTATAACCTTATTGAATATTGAAAAGGAAGCACTTGCAACTGACTGGCCGAATTATATTTGGATCAATTATATATATGGCCAATCACTTTAAAAGGATGTGTTTACTAATTAAACACCATTTGAAAACATTGATTGATCGATTGGTGAGTTTTATACGACTTTATTTCAACATATCGATTATTTCCTACACTTTCCTTAAATACCAGAATATTCCCAGGTAAACTCTTGTGTTTTCGTCTTTTTATTGTGTTTTTGCTGTTTTTGCCACAAGAGGATCCACATTGGGCCTCCTATCACAGTGCAATGTAAGTATACTTGACAATAAACTTTCACATATCGTCGTTCCAAATCAGACTGTGCTTAACGCAGGTCGATCTAAATCTCCAATGATATAAGGTTAATGCAACCGCACAGTCTGGGTACATTTTTTCAGAAACTATGTTTTCGCAAATTCTTTGTAGTATGTACACATATTGGTTTTCTAACTGAAACCACATATATGTTGTATGTAAATGAAATTAAAAAACAAACCTATGAAATGAAACATTGTGGTAAAAGAAGAAATTGCCCATTGGTCTATTTCCTCTTTTTCCCTACACTGTTTTCAAAACATCTTATGCTACAGAAAGAATAGAAATTACCCAGATTTCTTATAGGTTATTCATATAATGGCCTTAGATTTCTAATATTAATCTGCTAACAATTGGTTTAGTGTATGAGAGAGGATGACCACGACCTCTCAATACCTATGGACGTGGTAAATAAAGTGTAAAAAAATCCACCGAACTATCGTAAATAGGTTTCCACAATAATATAGCATTATGATCTTTTATTTATGCACAATAGGCACGGGTTAATCCAGAACTTATTTCGTCTAACGTTTTAGGCTCAAGAAAGAAATAGAAGTACACACTAATACAGAGGAAGATAATGGCCCTGGCTTTGATCAAATTAAAGAAAAGGAGAGGTAATATTCGCGTCGTGATTATACAACACTATCATGTTCTAGTGAATTCGAAAAGTTGTTATCAATTTAACTCATACAAAACTTCCTTTCATACATTGAAAAGGTAAAATACATGTAAATTAGTTTGCTTTTTTATTAATGACAGCTTTTGGGGGAACTTTAAATTTTTAAATAGATAGTTCGTGCCAGATTCTTTACTGTTTCTATATATGTGCACATACTTAGAAAAAATACACTATGGTGGACTTCTTAGATAGTGATTACACAGCCATGGATAAATAATAGTTAACCTGGATATCGACACAATGTCATTGTTGGCGTTAATTCTAACTTCCAAATGCATTTATGTATTAATTATGTACTAACAATTGTAGAAAATTTAAACCTTTCAATCATTTCTTAATCTGGCGTTATATACGTTTCAAGAATATTTTTATTTTATTTCTCAACAGAGAATCCAAAGACCTAATTAATAAGTTAAGAAAGGAAATTAAAGATATCAAACAGGCGACTTCAGACGAAAGAGAAAAGGATCAAAGGTAATGTAAATGTCTCGTCATTCTTGGCGTTAGTTATAAAAAGGTATGTATGTAATTATCTATGTACTAACATTTGTAAGAAACGAAATATAATATATGTAAACCTTTTAATTATTTTTCAAATTACTTCATATCAGTTTCAAGAATATTTTAATTTTATTTCTGAACAGAGAATCCAAAGACCAGATTAACAAATTAATGAAGAACATTGACGATATCAAACAGGCGACTAAAGACGAAAAAGATAAAGATCAACGGTAATGTAAATGTCTTGTCATTCTTGGCGTTAGTTATAACTTGCATGTCCAATATAACGTTAACTATATTTCATGTCAAATTTAACATAAACATCTCTCAATAAAATGGCCAATACTTATAAATGTGATAGTCCCTAGATACAGATTAATGGTGCTCGATATATTTCTTTCCGATTCAGACACGTCGTCCATAGTTTGCCTTTCCTTCCATAGTATCACTTTGCCTTGTTCATTTGATAGTTATAGGACTGATCTTAAGATATTTACGTCAAAGTAGGAAACAGTGAACATAACTTACCACAACTTGCCTTCTTTAAAACACAAACCTACCACACAATGCATTTACACGATTCATTATAGTTATTTTGACGACTGCATAAAGAACAAGATAAGATTAATTCAATTGTTAAGTGAAATTAAAAAGGAATAAGCAGCGTTAATATTGCAGGATTTGGATTAATTTAAATCACAAGACTTAAATTAACAAATATTAAAATTCACAAATTAAGAGAACGATTGAAGGGGGAACGAAAATTGCAACTAAACATAAATGAATACAAAACGTTGTGCGCAAGTCGTTAAGCATAGCATTGTTGTATTATGATATCGATGAAACGGTGTGTTTGCAAAATGTTTTACTTTTATTTGCACCGCTTACTGAATCATGCAAATCTTTTTTTTTGCTACCTTAAAGATCTATGTTGTACACAGAGCACAGAATATCATCCGTCTGTCGTCCGTCTGTCGTCCCTCAGCACTTTCTTAAAATGATATCTCCGTCTAAACCCCTTGACACATTTCAGCCAAGCCTTAAAACTTAAAAGCCTTTCAGTAATTATTAAAATAAGTTTATTCCATACACACAATTGGTTGCCATTGTACCGGAAATTATCAGGCTTACATATATTGTTGTACACAATAACAGAACCTAGTTTCCCTTTCTCAAAACAATTCCGTAACAATCTTCCAAGAGTGTTTACATTATTTATATCTGTTAAAAATGACATTATCACCAGGAGGCGTAGATCGTTTTTCTCATGAATACAAAGTAAAATATTCTGTCAAAGATTAATGGACGGATTTGATATCAAAACAACACGAATCTAGGCGTTAGGTCTACGTCCAAGAGCATTTCTGTACTAACAAGGGTAACTAAAAGAATCCAAAAACCAGATTAACAATTCATGAAGGACATTGATGATATTAACCATGCGAATTAAAATGAAAAAGAAGAAGAACGACATCTGAGTAAAATTCGAACAGATTAGTATTATGTTACATATCCAATATAGCGTTAAATCTCGCCATACAAAATGCCAATACAAATTATTTTATAGTCCTTAGAAAATAGATTAACAGTTACTCCATATATAATTTATCTAACTCAGACACGAGGTTCCTAGTTTATTCTTCCATATTATCAATTTGCTTTGTTTATGTGATATTTAAACGACTTGTCATTTACATCAAAGTATGAAACGGTATACCACATATTTCTGTTTTTAAAGAAATGCCAATTTACCACAGGACGCAAGTACACGAATCCTTAATTATTTTGACGGTTGCATATATAACACGATCATATTTATTTAAATTGTTTATATTGCAGAAGTTTGGGTGATTTAAAAGAAAAACTTGATTCAACATATATTGAGATTGACAGATTAAAAGAGAAACTGAATGGAGAACGCGAAAGGTATCTTTTATTTATACTAAAGATAAAAATATAAATGCATTCAACACGTTGTGCTTATATCGTTACGAATATCATTGTTTTATATGGTATCGATAACACGGTATGTTTGAGTGACCCACATTTCAGTTTTATTTCAACCGCTTTCTGAATCACCTGAGCACGCAAGGATTTTTGCGAACTGAAAGATCGTGGGATGTCCACAGTTTATAACACAGATACACACGAGGCATCTTTTCCTGGACGGAACTAGTACTTGACCTCTAGTTGAGTGGAATAATTTTAAAGTACCTTATATAAATCAACAGCTTGGACCTGGTTTTAAACCCCATACCTCCATTGACAGTCCAGTTTGTGAACCATTTGACCACCATGCCACGCAACCGTATGAGGTTCAAATAGCATTCTATAATGATAAATAGTTGCTTTTTCAATTTTATTAAGCAGATGTATAAAATGATAATCATGGTAATCTTTCCGAGCCAGTACTTTAAAGAATGAGCTAACCGGGCAGCTTATGACATCTTTCCAATTGAGCATAGGTTCGACCCGCGACATGTTTCACTGTCGTAGTGATTTATTCCACGTTCACGTGTTTGTGTATACCGGAAAAGTATATGTCAAGTACGTGACCACGTGATATGAACACCGATTTGGAGCTGCTTTACCGGGCTATACAGTATGCCCCGGAAACATGTCCACGCGAGTAACCGAATTATGTTGACTTGATCGGATTTTTGAATAAGGCCTATGTGTACCGTTGGAGTCGTTTGAATTGGGTTTCTTTTTTTGTGCATGTATTCGATACATACAGCATGTCCCGGTCAATACAGTTCGGCGACATTTTGAGCACATTGGTGTACCTATCACGTGGTCGGGATACTCGGCATATACCTATTGGACCATTCCTGTATTTACAAATAAGTCAACCTACTCAAACTATTTTAAATCGGTGTACCGCGGTACACCTAGGTCTGTTTGGGACACCAATCCAGTCCACTAAATGGTAGAAAACTGCGGGAATAATAGGTCACGTGCTAGTCCATTGCAAAGATGTTAAAACGCACTGAGGCGTAGTGTAATGACATCTCTTCCTTAACCACTTGCGAATTTAGACCAAACTTCAAATCCCATTTCAGAAGTGTGAGAATGAATAAATTCCATATACACATCATGTTACTATTGTAACGAAAATGATCAACCTTATACATATTGTTGTAATACAGTACTTGTCCTTAATCACAATAATTTGTTACCAGCTTCCGAGAGTCTTTACATTATTTCTATTCTTTAACGATGACATTATCACCAGGAGGCGCAGTCGTTTTTCTCATGAATGAATACAAAGTAAAAGAGTATTTCCAAAATCAATGGTCGGATTTGATACGTGTTAACATGTTCATTACGTGACTTCCTACCGAGTTTTTTCAACATATTCCGTTGTAAAATAGGGCCGCGATGGTTTATGTCATGTATATAGTATGTACATGTATATGCTAAAAAACATTTTTAAAAGATACTTGTCCATTATTGAAATAATTCGGGGAAAATATTATTTATGTAAGACTCTTACAAAATTGTTTAAAAACATGACCAGTGTTTATTAATAATTTACTAGCACACAATTAACTTGTATAACTACCGTTTAGTTATTTATTTGTTACAAGGCTAAAGGCTCAAACAGAACAAAACAAGGGTAATGCTAGAGAAGTTGAAAACGAACTACGGAAAGAAATCAAAGAATTGAAAACAAGGTATGTATTATAAGCTATTGGACTGTATTTTACTCCGAGTTTGTTTGGATCTTATAGCATGGGTACATGCGTACAGGTGGTGATTTGGAAATGTGAAATTGGAATGCAGAAAGAGATAGTAGAGACCTTTCTTGGGATTGTGTTTGGGGCCCTTAAGTTCAAATTCTATGTTGTTGTTACTTAGAATAGAAAAACGTTTGAAACTGAAGATCTTTAGTATAAGTTGACATTTTGTTTATCAATGCTGTTATGTAGACCTTTCATTTAATTACGTTTTGGGTTTCTGTGGTCAAGTTCATGGTCACTGTCGCTAAAAAAAGAAAAACAGTTGTAACTGAATATCTTTAGTGACGGTTGACATATTGTAACCAAAATTGGTATATAGGAATAATTTATGGATGCCTTTCATGGGATTGCGTCTGATGCCCAAGGGTCAAGGTAGCTGCTACTAGAATTAGAATTTTCTTTTCTTTAAACTGAATATCTTTTATTACGGTTGACATATTGAAACCAAAGTTGGTATATATAGAAATATTTTACGGAAACCTTTCATTCGATTGCGTTTGGGGCCGTTGGTTCAAGGTCAAGGTCCATGTAAACTCAAAGTAGAAAAACAATTGAAACTGAATAGTTTTAATAACAGTTGACATATTGTAACCATACCAAAGATGGTGTATATAGAAAGAGTTAATGCGTACATTTTAAAACATTTCGTTTGGTGCCCCTGTGGCCAATGTCGTTGTAACTAAAACTTGAAAAATGATTGAAATTGAATATCTTTAATTACGGATGCCATAGTGTAACCAACGTTGGTTTATTGAGACCATTCATGGACAAGGTCAAGGTCGGTTTTACCCAAAGTAGAAAAACAATTGAAACTGAATATCTTTAATTACGGATGACATATTGTAACCAATGTTGCTATGTAACAAGACTTTATGAAGACCTTTCATGGAATGCATTAGGGTCCCCTTGGATCAAGGACAATTGAGTTTGTTACTGTAAAATTAAAAATCTGTTGAAAATCAATTCTTAAGTTACAGTTCATATTTCATTTTGAAAACCTGGTTTCGTCGCATTGTGGCGTTTCTTGTTTTATTTAGGTTTGTTTTCTGAAGCACAGTTCATTTTGATTTTATTTGCCAAATGTTATGTCTAGTTTTACATTCTGATAACACCACTTCAATTATGAAGTAGACACATGCTACTATGAAAGCTTCCATTCGGTATTTGAACATCATTTCATAATTGTATATCTTTAACATACTCTGCTATCAATTAAACTTACATATGAACAAATCTCAATTCTACGCTGAATAATTAAAATAAAAGTCACTATTAAATGTAGTTTTTAAATCTCATTATATCTCTAACAATGTATGTACACTTTAGATTAAAACTGCATTTGAACAGATTCAATAAAAGATTATTATTGTTAAGTAAGAGACTAAATATAAAGTGAAGTTTTTTACAACAAAATGTCTTAGTAGTAATAACTCGATAAATTGAATGCAAGACGTACTACTACCTTACTTTTTCAGAACTATGATTTCATTCTTTTTCTTTGTAAATAAAGCTTAACAGCTCAAGCACAAAGACAGCATGGTAATGGTAATTCCAGAGAAAATGAACTTATTGAAGAAATCGAAAAACTGAAATCAAGGTCTGTCTAAAAATTATTTTTATCTCATCTTAATTTATGTTCGGAAAGATGATACTGCGCAACCGGTGGAAGATATTATATCATTAAAAATAATAATTACCCACTACTGACCCTTTTTTAAATTATGAAATGTTTATACAGTTCATATTTGTCATCCAATGTGTTAAGGTTTATGCAAATATTCAAAGTGCACACGGTGAGGTGGATGGCAATAATTGTCAATCACTTGTATTATGTAAAGAGGGTTATAAGGTCTTAACTGCTTTCAACTTTTTCTTGTATGATGTGATTAAAAACAGAAAATATCCCGGTCTAACTGGGCTGAGGCGCAGGTTGATCCGGTTCTACGTCGTTTAAAACATTGCGAATATTGATTATCCTATGTCATTAGCATGTGTTTTACCCTTTTTGATATCTTAAAAATAAGGTTGAGTCAGATGGCCGGAGCGCAGTTGATGACAAATAACCCAAACATTGCCGACCTCAGCGATGCAAACAGGCCGACTAAGATAGCCGAACAGTATACAGAGCTTTATGATAATGAATGGACTAATGTCTATGAAATCCTGGAGGTGGCTGGCGACTCGGAATTTACCATTGTAGATACTCTTTATAAGGTGTTAGTGGTATGTGTTTTAAACTATGAATTATTTCTTGTAGTGGTAGCTTGGAATGAAAGAACATATTCGTAATCTTATGGGTCGTTTTAAGTTCCTGGCTATGGCGAAGTAGAAACAAGTTAATGATCTGCGTTTTGGAAAACCAACTGTAGGGCATACATTTTTAAGCAGGATGTAGCATCCACGCACACAGATTATGACTACCAGTTACAGAAGCCTTCAACAATAATTTGATAACATTTGTAAATTTAAAAAAAGAAAGATTTGTATTGGACTAATTAAATATTGGCGTATTTTCGTCTTGCACCCATATGAGGTTTACGTAGAGTTAGAAAAGTAAAATAATTGTCTGCCTAGGTTCTGTGTTATCATATTCTGGTACCAGTGATTACAATATTGAACTACATAAGTCTGTAACATCTTGTCCATACATCAATTATCCAACGTTACAATAACACACCTTACTTGAAGTGAAGGATCTTTAATGCATATCATGGCGAATATTGATATCGCTGAATGACGGAAAACATTGAACTGTGATAATTTAACGGTTGATAAAGGTTTATTATGTTCAGTGCTAGAATAGACAATGTATAAAGAATACACAAAAATACTTATATAATGCGACATACAGCACTATTTTTTGCAGCGTTAAATAATTAGTTTTATTATATGCCTGTACATTTTGCGGTGGAATACATGCAGATTGACATGCGCAGTTCAGACACGACAGATTTAAATTCGTATCTACACGCGGTGTAAAGTATTGTGGCGTCAGACAGTGCGCGGACTACTTTAAGTGAGGTTCCCGTTTTGAATCTACGCGACGTAGTAACATATGCAAACAACCAGTACTAGTAAGGAAAATTGTTTCTATTGTATGTTTAAAAAAACAGGGTCAAACTTAATAAAACTCGCAAACAAAGATTATGTTGTTATTTTCTCCCACAAAACAATGGAAATTTAAATTGATAATGTTTTTGTGCGAGACCTATGTATTAGAATACTTTCTAGGGTCGTGGCCTAATTATTGTAGTAAAAATTCAACCTTTTCATTTCAAGATTACAAAAGTGTAATAAAAAATATATAAAATCTGTATATTTGTTTTTTTCGCTCTTCATATATCGTAGGTATATAATAAAAGGAATATTACGCTGCGAGAGCGATAAATGTGTTCGTATTGCACGACTCGTAACGTGGGTAAATCCATATCTTCGGTCTCGTAAGATATCGATTTTTTTTACGCTTCTTGTAGTGCAATACAAACACTTTTATCGCTCCTGCAACATAATAGTCCGTATGTAACACATGAATAGGATGTCCGAGACATGCGTCTACCATATTTATTCAAAATATTACCACAAGTCAATATGGTAATTCCAGAGAAAATGAACTCAGTCGAATGTTTTAATGGTTTCTTATATTTGTGTTCCTGAAATGATCAGGACAGCTTCAGATACTGTATAGAGAAGTCCATTGAGCAAACAAAACAACTGAAACTATCTTTGACCTCAGTTCAGAAACAAGGAGATGTAATATCCGACGATAAGGTACATTCTAAACCATTAATTTACTCTTGATATATGATTCTAGTAAATATAGAAGAAATTTAATAATATAGAAATGATTTAAGAGAAAACAACATATGCATAGTCTTTATAGATATTATATCAGTAAATCTAGCATGTAATTTGTCTGAAACATGTTCATGTATTTAACTATCATATTGATTCCCTCTAACATGCATTTTAAAAAAAACTAAACCGCTTGGGTTTGGAAGTTTATTAGTTTTCTATAAAGTGTATATTTGATTATTTTTTTTAAAGAGGGTTGTTTTCAATGATTATTGAAAAGTGACACTGATTCTCTTTCAATACTCCTGTTTTAATGTAGATAGTACCAACAAAACTGAGACAACTACGAGAATTGAGGAAAGCGTTTGCTCCAGACATGATTGACAGTATGTTTCAGGTAATCTACTTTTATTATTTTTATTTCTTGGTCAAGACCCTGTTTTCTCATCATTTTATTTATCCATATCGAGAAGGTTAGTACAATCAGCTTGAACGATTGCAATATATACTAGTTTGTAGAACCACAGTGGCAGTATGGTATGCACGAACGTGGATTATATCATCATTTGGTTTATAAGCAACACGAGTTGATAAATAAATAAGACATACTTTATGTGGGGACTTAATTAGACTTGGTGAAGACTTAAGTCTCAATATATACATGCTGGAAACTTGGATAAATCAAAATGTGCACACCATTTATAAAAATTCTGATTGTTTGGTGTTTTACGCAGCTTTCAACATTGTTACAGTAATATCACGGCATTACCTGGGTAAGTTACCAGTACTTCTGGTAAATGTATCCTGACATCAGCCAGGCAGTCATAATATTAACCATGCAACCCTGAGCGCCGAGGAGGGTAGCTTTACCTACCGTTTTTAAAGTACGGATTGAACCCGCAACCACCCGGACACGAGATGTACGCTCTACTACTACACCACCGAGATGGTTCCATTTAAACTGGCTGCAACGTATCTTGAGCCGTCCCGCGAGAAAACCAACATTGTGGTTTCTGCGTAAAGTATCGACCCGGATCAGCCTAAGCATGCCGTACAAACTTCACCGGATAGACACTTTTCGACCCCCTGTGGATTTTCTGTTTCAGGAATCATTACTCT
>JAUELF010162589.1:0-14777 GCA_031471495.1 Clinocardium nuttallii | reverse complement strand
TATCAGCGCTAGAACCGTTCGACGACGGCTCAAGTCAGTGGGAATACGTTGCCGTCGACCGTATCGTGGCGCTAGATTAACCCGCAATCATAGGAATTTGCAAGGTTACACGCCAGATGGTTGTTAAATCAGTGGAATGCGGTTCTTTTTACAGACGAATGCAAGTTTAACGTTGATTCGAACGACCGACGTCAACACGTTTATCGCCGTACTGGGGAGCGATTTGCGGACGCTGGTGTAATTGAATCGAATCGCTGGGGTGGACCAAGCGTTATGGTTTGGGGAGGATTTACTCGTCATCATAAAACTCAAATTGTGTTCCTACAGTATGGACAAGGACGTGGTCAAGGTTTCAATGCACAGCGTTACGTCGATCAGGTTTTACGACCAGTTGTGTTACCGTTTATTACGGCTCATCCTGGCACTGTCGTGCAGCAAGATAACGCAAGACCTCATACCGCAAGACTTACACAAAACTTTCTCGCAGCGAATAACGTTCAAATGTTACGTTGGCCGGCCTTATCGCCGGATATGAATCCAATAGAACATTTATGGGACCACATGAAACGCAAAATTCGTGCAAGAAATGTGCATAACATAGCGGGGTTACGACAAGCCATTACTGAGGAATGGAACATGATTCCGGCCAGACTTTTACAGCGACTTGTCCGTTCTATGAGACGACGATGCACCGCGCTTATCAATGCTCAAGGAGGACACACCCGATATTAATTAGGCCCGTTTTAAGGCAATTCACACGTGAAACAACGGCTGTAATTTTCAAATTTACGGTGTATGATTTCAATCTTAATTTGCTACAAAACAGCTCATTCGATATTCATGAAATGTTGATGATGCTTTCATACGATACCAGAATAATTTATTAACCTTTATAAATAAAAAAAGTTATTGCAGGTTAAACAGTCCGGACAGGACTTTTGTCCTTAAGTATAGTTCTCTGATGCAAGAGTTGGAGCTGGAATCTGCAGGTGACTTTGTGAGGTTCATGCGGATTGAGCCTGACATGTTTCAGGAGCTGTTGCAGAGGGTTTCCCCTCGCATCACCAAGGGCCGAATGCGAGGCTGCCGCATCCCTCTTGAGTTTGGGCTGAAGCTGTCCGTCACATTGCGCTATATGGCCACAGGTAACAATTATCGTAGCCTGACATACTAATTACGTGTCCCACACAACACTCCGGAACGAACCCTGAGGTTGCCCAGGCCATCGTTGGTGAGTACGTTGGCGAGACGATGCATACCCCAAGCACACCTGATTGATGACACCAAGTAACAAACCGATTCCGAGGCCGGATGCATTATCACCATTGTTGTGGGCCCCTCGGTGGCAAACAATTGGCCATCAATGTACCTTAGAACACCGGCACTAGGCACTACAATTACAAGGGTAACGTCTCCATTGTTCTGCTGGAAATGGTTGGCGGACGTTGGCGCAGAGGCGTCCGCATTGGACGCCGGCATTTTCAACAACGGCCCACTGATGGACGACCTTGAAGAGAACCGACTGGACTTCCCGGTGACTGAACGCCTGTCTGGTGATGGTCACAACATCCCCTACTTTCGTGTGTTGGAAGACGCGTTCCCGCTACGCATCCGGATGATGAAGCCGTACGGGGAAAGGGTGCTCGACCATGACGAGCGCATACCTACAAGCTTTGAAGGTCAAATATCACCGTGTCCTCCTCACGACCATCCAATTAATTCTAGACGTGCACAGAAAGTCAACTCTGGATGCATAGTTCTACATAACCTGATGCGTGATCCACGTTACTGACATTACCCAGGAGGATGGATAGGATATGTCTTTCATTGAGCCTGACGGTACTACGCCATGACGAGGTCAACGAGGTGACAGGCCCCAAGTTATCAAAGAAGAGAAAAAGATCCGCGGGTTTCTCAAAGTCTTTTACACAAATTAGCAAGAAATGCACTTTATAACTTGTGACTCTGGACTTAATTAACATATTTGAATATCGAATATAACATGTATGCCATAAAGTGTTGATTTTATGGGAAAACGCCTTATTTCTTTCTTTTATGAAGAATCATTATCAACAATGCCTATTGATAATCATTCCTATTAACTATAATGCCTAACTCATCACACAAATGGACCACAAATAACTCTATCAAAAAATATATAATATATACTACTCTGAATTAATTTAGTTTCATTGGTAATTTGAAAGATAAGTTAATCTAATTTAAAATGAGAGCCAAATAATTTTAATGGTACTTCCCACTGCTGATCAGATGGTTATATAGTGGGGTGACGGCCGCCTGAGCGTCCCACGAGTGACCAGCGACTGTTGCGTGACAGTCTTGCAACAGTCTTGCAACAGTCGCATAGCTGTCGCACGCACATACCGCGAGTGAACAACGAATTGTCACGCGAAAAAGAGTCCCACGACAATGCCCGGACTGTCGCACGCCTGACTCGCGATAAAACCAAGACATAATCAAGATGTATCTTGTTTTCTTTGTTGTGTCCCCATCGCCAAACTATCCTTAAGCTTCTTTATATCGTTTATTGAACTATTTGGTAAGTGACAATTCGATTGGTTGACGCAACGGTGAGTCGGAGCTGACCTATACGGGGCAGTCGAAAATATCTATATTTAAACGAGCGACGTTTAGATCTGATTGTATGTTCTAAAACTGCTTTGCAGTAGATACTAAGTCGTCTATATCTGGAATAGATAATTGAATACAAAGGTACGCACACGCTGCCATCAAGGTATGTCATATACTTAAATATGTCATAATTAATACAATTCATAAATCTATTGATATATTTGCATAATAGAATGGAGACACACCGATGCACTTTGCAGCGAGGGAGGGAAGATTGGACATTATGAAGTACCTGAAGGATCATGGCGGGGGTGTAAATGATAGTAATTGGGTAGGAAATATTCATTATGAATCAAACAACACTAGTAATGGCATTCTTGGCATTGCGTCAAGCAAACTATTTAATTCGATATATGTGCAATGTGATCAGGAACCCCTCCCCCTATTTGGCGTCACGTATGACTGTTCCAATATGCAATCCGTTCGTAATCTTTATGCATTTTTAACACTCCAATCAAGCGACGATAGCGGAAAACCATCCACAGTACGTTGTGGCAAGTGTATATTCTGATCAGGCTGTTCATCCGCAAATTCTGACCCTAATCTGCACGATTCACTAAACAGTAAAAGTAGAATTCAAACAGAAGTGTGAATATGAGAGGTTTTCATCACTATTCAAACTGTTCTGATGTTACATTTGCGTAGATCTCGGAGTAAACGTCGTTTTTCGTACCACTCTGCTAAAATAGTAATACGAGACTTTGTTTATTTTCAAACTGACATTAAGATTCAGCCATATCAAGTTGAACGACGCATGTATATGTCGATCTGGACCGCCATTGATTGCTGAGGTCCTAACGTTGGTTTTCTGGTTTCATTGGTTGGTTTTGACGACGTTTTCAAACACATTCAAATGCATATCAGCGCGGCAATTTCATTTACTCTGCTGTTTCCTCGCTTTCTCATAACCGTAACCCACACAGCTAACTGTGACATAAACAGAGACATCGACGGTTAGCGCAATGGTGGAAGACGTGGTGTCTTATTTCATCTGAGCATCTAGGGTTCGGCAATATTTCTGGGAGCGTTGCTAAAATGTAATACTTGATTGCATTTAAACCTTTCTCTTGATACATATGCTTGATTTATATATTTTCATAACAGAATGGAAACACACCAATGCACTTTGCAGCGTTTGGGTTGAGAATGGACATTGTAATTTACCTGAAGGATAATGGAGCGGATTTAAATGTTATGGATATGGTAGGAACTATTCGTTATGAATCACACAACACTAGTAATGGCATTAATGACATTTTTTCTAGCAAAATACGATATCAACATAGTGATCATTTTTTAAAGCATTTCGATATTTCTCTTAAAACAAAAGCCAGTAAGATTATTTGCATCTCGTCGTTATTTCTTAACCCTTTCATCGCAATACGAAATAGGGAGGTGTTTTCTGCAAACGACACATATAAAGAGGAGTCAGTTCGTTAGGAGCTGTCTCACCCGACATCGCAATTGTTTGCCTTTTGATAATCAATATTCCAAATATGTTATTGCTTGAACGGGGGCGTATGATGTGGGTCTACTTAAATTAGGACAATCGGGACTGAAACAGTAAACGGTTAAATTTATGGTTTTGTATTCATATCAGGATGGAGAATCCCCACTACACTTTGCTGTCACTAGGCAGCCAATGGATGTCATTGAAACGTTAGTGGATATGGGAATGAATCCGAACATACAGAATAAAGTAAGTTCTAAAACTTTATGAACATATTGATGCCACGTTAAGTTTTGCATTCTAGAATATAAGTTCATACTGAAAACTGAAACAGATTTCTTAACTTGAACAAAGCTAATACTTGTTTTGATTGATGATGAGCACAACGATGACGACGATGATGATACTAATTGTGGTAATAAGGAGGGGGATAATGGTGGTCTTGATGAAGATAACGATATGAGGAAGATATAAAGTCTCTATCAGTTCTTAGTCCTTGTTTGGAAAAAATCGAGAGATGTTTATTATTTTCAGGCGACAGACCCCCTTAAACACAGCGATTTAATGCTTGGACGAAAAGAGGCAATGGAGGGGCTGCTAATAAAGCATTGAAGCAATTTTAGACATTGTTCATGATTAACAATTTCTTCTTAATCCACCATGTTTTCAAACGTTGTCAGCTGATGACGCATAAAATGCACATGCAAAATGGTAAAATTAACCGATTCTTTTATTAAGAGTCGTTAACTCTGCAGTATCCTAGTTTTGTAGTAAATTATTCGGGTACTAAAGCATTAATATGTAATGTTGAACAATTTCACTTATAAATATAATATTTCTAAAAGTCAGCTACAATGGTCACTGAGATTGTCTGTTTCTGGGAAAATCCATTTATCAATCTAATTAAATTCAGACCAATATATTTTGTTGTACATATATATTGGAGCTGACAACATCGCATATCAGGTAGTCTCGAATTAACCATATAAACTTAAACTATCTTGAGAATACGGTACGGATTTGTTTACAATGTTATAGCACGATATAGCAAACGAAGAATAAATTCGACAATCCCTGCCCTTTATATCCTTTATTTACATGGGTTATCTTACAATATTATTGGTCAACGCAAATTTAGGTCGGGTTTATATGAGAGTATTAAACTGGTTTTAGAGTTCAAAATGAAATGGAAAGTATTATTTAATACAAAGATATGCACACTGTAAGCCAGGTATTTCACCTATTTAAAGATGAGATAGTTAATACGATTGATACATCTATTGATATATTTTCACAACAGAATGGAGACACACCAATGCACTTTGCAGCAAGGAGGGGAAGAATGGACATTGTGAAGTACCTGATGGATAATGGCGCGGATTTAAATGTTATAAATATGGTAGGAAACACACACTACTAGGAATGAACTTCTTGACATTGCGTCTAGCAAACATATATATCAACATCTCCTCGGTTCGTGTCTTACAAGCATTAAAGAAGCCTTTTAATCAACGTATGACTGTTCTAATATGCAATCCATTCTGAATCTTGATTCTTAGATCAAAATAAAGTTAAAACAAACTGCACATTGTAACCTTGAGATAAAGCGGATCAAACTGTTCTTTGTCCGGAGCAAAACTATTTTGCAACAATTATAACTTTGAGCCACTTTGTTGCAAAGTTATCTCCCCTTGTTCAATATTGTAAAAGTGTAAACTTTGTCCAGAGCAGTACTCATAAACTTCTTGAAGGAATTTATTGAAACTTAGAACATAGATAGATAGCAATGCGAAGTTGTGCACTTATTGTGCAAGAATTATAACTCTGGGCCACTTTGACTTATCTCCCCTTGTTACATATGTTAATAGTTATCTACCCTTGTTCAATATTATAATACTGCAAACTTTGTGAGCAGAACTCATAAACTACTTGATGGAATTGATTGAAACTTAGAACATAGATAGATGGCAATTCGAAGTTGTGCACTTTGCAAGAATTATAACTCTTGGACTCTTTGAGTCATCTCCCATTGTTCAACATTTTAATAGTGTACACTTTGTCCAGAGCAGAACTCGGAAGCTACTTAAAGGAATTTATTGAAACTTAGAACATAGATAGATGGCAATGTTAAGTTGTGCACCTTGAAATAATTATAACTCTGGGCCACTATGTTGCAAAGTTATCTACTCTTGTTCAATATTTTAATACTGCAACTTTTGTCCAGAGCAGAACTCATAAACTTATTGAAGGAATTTATTGAAACTTAGAACATAGATAGATGGCAATGCGAAGTTGTGCACTTTGCAAGACTTATAACTCTTGGCAACTTTGCGTTATCTCCCCTTGTTCAATATTCTAATAATGTAAACTTTGTCAAGAGCAGAACTCGGAAACTACTTGGTGGAATTGATTGAAACTTTGAACATAGATAGATGGCAATGACAATGGAATTATTAATACTTGTCTCTTTTGGTTCATTTTGGAAAAACAGTTTTTTGAGGAGACATCTGTTTCGACGCACCGCTCGAAAACAACCCGTCTAGTTTATTGTCAATTCCATCTATCCGTGTGAAATTGTCTAAACTATACAATATAAATGGTAGAAACAGGTCTACATTGTATCAAATAAATTCTTATTTTTTTTATATCCTTGTAATGAAATGACACATATTTCTATGAACTCCCGCTATTAAAAGTAAAATAAGATACTGTAGTTAAATGGTTAAGCATTCACAACTCAGCAGGAACATGTTTTGAAAGGAGCAACTACACTTAACAATTGACATACGAAACCATTATGTTTTGGGGAATCAACACGCAAACACGTATCACATAATTATCAAGGCGTGAAGGCTTTTATTATTGAGCAAGAACACTTAGAAAAAGGGAAATTGATTAACATTGATGACTCTGAGAAGCTGCACATGGTCAGTGTCAGATCGGATACTTCACTATCTATATAGTGTCAAACGACATATTTAATATACATGTGAACTTATTCAGTTGTTGACACTAGTACTTATTAACAAAACACCTACTGCTGTTTTAGGTTTTACAAATTAAAAACCAGCAAGGAGATAGGGGTTCAAAGTGAAAATATTGTTGGATAGAAAGAAATTGTTTATTTTTGAGCAATTACAACACACAGACAATGTATTCAGATTAGTTACAGACATCTCGTCATTTACATAAGGATAGGGGGCTAGTCTTAAACCTTTCCTACATAAATTAAACCTCCATCAGATGACTTTGACAATGTTGAGGTAAGAAAAAGGAAAGCAAAAGTGTAATTAATTAATTAAATTGAATATTGGGGCAAAAGGAGAAATTGCTTATCACGATCAAGTGGTCTTCTCTTAATTTCTTTCAGAAGGTGTCTGCTACCTATGCCCCCAAAAATAGTTATGTCTTTCCTTGATTGCCTTAACGCAGTATACATGTATCAGGTACATATTTAAAGAGTCACATATGGGGAATTTATATTCATCCTGCATAATTGAACTCATTTCCCTTATATAGACAAATAAAAAAAATGAAACATCTTACTTGGGATTCATAAGAATGTTTATTAAAAAGTACAGTTTTCTCGTCAGGCGAAATGAAACACCATATACATTAATTTAATACTCAAGTCAATCAATCAACCATGGAAAGAGTCAGTTTCCAATTACATGTATTGCTAGTTTACACACAACTGGCATTTGTAAAAAGAAATCAGAACATTCTTTAATGCCTTGTAGTCCTTGTTTTCCATCCACATCATTGGATATCTTACAGTCTGTTATTCTCCTGATCTTATAAAAGATAAAACAGATATACTAAAACTAATCAAAATTAAATACATGATATGTATTTGAATGTTTTTTTCAATATGTTTTTCAAAAGTCCTTTTTGAAACTTTCTACAATTTGCCTATTATTTTGTTTCTTGTTTTTGGGACTGACACTGCTTAATCTATTGTTATTATCTCAACATATACAAGATAAATGTTCATTTCTGATTGATCTACATCGACGGTGTGATGTAACTAATCCTACTAGTTAACCGACCAATTAGAGAATATATTAAGTGCATGTATAGTGTCGGAATCCCAACGTCCGATCCCGATGTTCATCCAATGTAAGAATCCTGACATCTATCAAACGTCAGAATCCAATTCAAACCAATATTTAACCATGGTTTAAACCTTTCCCACTTCCTGATAGCCTAGTTGTTAAAGCACCCGCTTCTGCGATGGGAAGACTGAGGTTCTGTCAAAAGATGTGAAATATGAAGGCACACTTAACTTTTGCAGACGACTTTGAAAAACAGCCAAAACTATGGACAAACTAGACATTAAGGCATAATTACTGCAAAGAGTTGCAAATATTGTGCCAATGGGGAAATTGCTCATAATTGACAGTGACCAATATCTCAATATGCCAGTGTTATCAAGAGTCTATATCTGCAGCGGCGTCAGAAAGGAAGCGTTAGTATTTGGGAGAAAGAAATAAAACGCTTCGGGTTGAAACATAGTATGCAGATGGACACTCACGGAACATTTCTCCTAGTTTATTTTGAAATCAGACAGTCACTTCTTTCCCTGCCTGTACAATTTTAATGCATTCCACGTATTACCTGCATTAAACAATTGTCCATGGAACTTTGGAACCGAATTTCGTGGAAAAAAAGAAAGATTTGTCAATGGATATTGTCTTCTCATTCCATGGACAGTTCAGGATAATTGACAATGGACATATTTTCCCATGCTTTTAACTTTTAACTAACAATACTATTCATAGCTACTGAAAATGTTTTCATAGCTACTGAACATTGGCAGTACTGTGACATTGAAATGCATAAAATATTATAATTTAATAAACACAACATATTGCAATTTTCATCAATTTAAATTTATTTTCTTTATATTGCAGGATGGACAGTAAAAACAAACAAAGGCGCACTGTTTTGGTTTGTGCTCTTAGCTTTGGATGAATCGTATTTCTCATTTATTATTGAACCATCACCAATGACATAGAACTGATTACTTGCTTTCGGAATCATACAATCATAACATGCATGTTACTAAACCTTTTCCTTAATGTCTTTAACAAAGTATTTGCTTCACGTTCGAAACTAATATTTAATTATGCTCATGACATTGAACCTGCATGACTATCTAATTATTAGCTTCTGCACACTCAATGAAGTTAACATTTTGCATGTTATTTTGAAAACCTTTATCATAACAATGTGTATCTATCAAGTTAAAAATTAATAGCTTTATCAACAATTATCGACTTTTGCATTCTTAGTTTGAATGTATTACAACACATATACATGCATGTATGATTGATCAATATATCACTATTTTGTTTAAGTACTGCAGTATATTGACCCTCATATCCACACATTAGTACCCCACATATACATATTAATTTCTAGAAATACTATTGAAAGTTAGTTTAAAGTATTTTTCACGGTTAAAATATTCACAACCTAATTGCTATAAGCTCTTCTTGTCTAACGGAAGGCTTTTTCTCCTTACTCTTTAAAGATGCACATTTCAAAGACTTTGGTGATCGTCTTCTTTGTACAGAGCTTTAAAAGGCAGAAATAAAACTTTTCTGTAAAATTCCACTGTCGAAATTTGGCTTCAAGCTGGACCTGTGAAAATAGAATTTGTATTAGTTGCACATGCATAAAAAATCGTCTACTCTCGGGAAAGAATTAATGTGTTTTGCAGTGAGATGAACCTCTTTTGTTGTCTCCGTTAATAGTTTGTGTATGATTCTATTTAAATTTAAAGAAAAAGAGAATATTATGATAATTCAACGCTTTCCCACATACAGCCAATGTTTGGACACAGAAGTCCTTTATTTTCTTGTAGTATGCATTAAGTGGTATGATATACTACCCTTTCATCAGTTATGACATTCATGAGTCACACTCGTAACAGTTTTAGTTGTTGTGCTTCTGTGTATATAAAAGTGAGTACCAACAATACTCATATGAAGTATATTTGTATAAGTTCACAGTACAATAATGAACCACCTTGTGTAATTAGGTTATGTTTATTTTTTTGTATATGTAAATTATTTGTTTTTATACAATGTTCTTTGCCCTTTACCTTTGTTGTTGACCCTTTGCTCCATAACATTGTATTAGTCTCTTTAATTTAATTTCAAGGTATTGACATTGACGGAGATGCGTTACGTGTGTTTAAATTACTCACATAATAGAAAGTTGTACATGAGGAGATAGGATTGCTCCTAACGAGGAATCCGAACTCTTCCTGTACTATTTGCAAATGTCTTTTATATAGAGTACGGGGAAATAATGTAGTCCTATGGGGACGGGTCGGAAATTATTTGTTTATGCCATAATATTTGAATATATGTTATTGATATCTATTTTTCTGATGGATTCTTCTCAGACTTCTGGTAAGGCTTAAGTTTGGTTCTGGTTGCCCGAGATGAGCAGATCAGAACAGTCGTGTTATTACAAGGTTATAGCATTATGTGTAACCTCATATTGGAATGATAAACCTTGTAGTTCCTTATGCAATTATGTTTATATAGGTATATGCAAATTACTTATGTATGGGCCGGTGGCCTTATTATACCATATATTGTGAAAGAAAAACCAAAACTTTTGAAAGGTTTACATCTCTTCGTTTCATTTTGATGTTAATTGATCAGTCTTACCAATATATATATATATTGACTTAAATGTTTTTCTTTTTTCTTAGAAATGTGAGTTAGTCAATAAATATATTAGGAAATATATACTTAAAATTTATTTTGGTTACTGCCCTTACAAATTATTGACAAATAGTTCATAAATTGCCTCTTTCCACTAGAGGAGAATCTTAGGCTTATTAACCTTAAATTATTTTATTCTAAGGAATAAGTAGAGGATATACAAATGTATTGATACAAAGCGAATTTGTTTATAAGAGACATTCACAAGTAGGAGATTTTGTTCATTTGCTTGAAAAGATACATAGGAGATTTTGTCTGTGGGGAATTATGAATACCGAGGGGAAACTAATGCCACTTGCAAGAGGTCCAGTTCTGACGTTGAAAGGAACAGTGCCATTGTATGTTGTTACCAACATAAATACCAATTGGTACATGTCATATGTAATGCGTTTCTGTGAATAGTCTTTTAGCAATGGCTACCGTCGATGTTAATGAAAAACGTGTTTTGTTTTAACTCATTATAAGATTTATTCACGTTTTCAAACCTTCTCGTTTTGCTTCGAACGACGACGTCAGAATGACGTTACTACCGTTGCCCGCCCATGGTACTTAACAATTTGCAATGGATTACAATTTAACATAAACAGACGGGTTTTATACACTAGTTTATACATTTTGAGTTGATGTTTCAAAGTTATTTATGGATATTACAAATAATGTTTTTCTTTTGCAGCAAAATCGTTAAAAATGTTTTATACACGAACTGTATTATGATATTAAGTTAACATACGATAGAAACTATTTGTTATATTATATCTTAAAGACTATATATGCCACTGTCAAGCGCTTGTATTATTGAAATAAGTGAACATTCTAAATTGACATTAAATGTCTTGTTTAGAAGAGCTTAGGATATATTTATCGAAAATTATTGTAGAGTATTCAAAAGAGACATATAATCAATTTTGTTTTAATACAAAACATACTTCTTATGCAAAAGCCATTGTTATATATGTGAGTTTTTTACATAAGGCAGTATACTTTTCTAACTCACAAGTATATATTTAGCAGCGTATATCAGGCTCTCATAATTTGATTACTGTTTATGTTATGATCATTTATTATCTCGTATATTCATTTCAAAGATGTTGAAAAATATATATTGACGATTGGCGTTTATAAACCTTGATGTAAACGTAAGAACTATTCATGTAAATAATCTGTACGTCCCTACGGTCGATGTAATGTAAAGTTTGGCACAAAACATGGCTTTATGGCATTGCTTTTGGGGAACGAAAATTCAGGAATATACACCAAAATATTGCTCTATATTGGGACACGCCCCTTTTGCAATCGTGTTGCAACCTCACACATCGTTGCACTGGCGGCCCGTACGAGTGTGGTGTATGAATGAATGAATGTATATTGTTTTATGGCGGATCGACAGCTAAGGTCATTTAGCGCGCAATTAAATTTATTTATTCATGATCCCTGGGTAAACAAACCAGTACTAGGCTAGAAAATGTGCCTTGCCCAAGGGACGAGTGTGGTGTAGTATATAACGTGTCATGTGCGTCATTGAGACTATTTGAACGCCCAGAACCTAACCATACCAATATTTTCACTGGCGGCACTGTTTTGTTTAATATGAACAGTTTAATCTTAAATTCTAAAACCTGTACGTCCCAATGATTGGTGTAATGTAAAGTTTGGCACAAACATCGGCGTTTTGAAAGCGTTTCGGACGATGGTCGAAAACACCAATATTCCAATTGTTTTTATCCTCTCTGTACGCTAAAATTCTAAACTCACCAATCATTGCACTGGCGGAGCGTACGAGTTTTATGTAATACGAAACGTGTATTTAATATGTTGATTTAATGGGTTTTACGCTAAACGGCTTTTTGGCACCGTCTTTGGCGCACGAAAATTCAGGAATATACACCAAAATATTGTCCTATATTGAGACACGCCCTTTTTACAATCGTGTTTAGAAAGCTGCACTTACGTTTACCTCGCATGTGGACATTTGGTTGGAATTTAAATACAATATTAGTAAGATGGGATGAATGAGCGTCAAAAGAGTTGTTACTGATTCTTAAATCACAAACTGTTACAACAGTTCCGCGCTACCTCATTGATTTAACCCTTTCCCCACACAACATATTGAAAGTGGGAAAAAACAATATTATGCGTAATGTATCAATCATGATCAGTCTGCGCAGTTCGCACATGTTAATCCAGGCCTACATATTTCGTATCAGGTGGTATATGTATTGAGTAACGAGTCCTGCAACAGAAAGCTACGGGTTAGTCTGCGCGGTATGCTTAGGCTGATCCGGGTCGGAACTTTAGGCATAGTCCACATTATTTTTGTTTTTGTTGAACGGCTTATATTTGAAAAAATAAGGCTTCCTCGAGTTAGTTCGGAATATCTTTTTCCGACAGTACGAGTACAAATTTAATTGTCGATAGTAGATCTATATCAGTGTTCATAAATAAAATAGTTTGGTGTGATTAATTAAGCGCTACAACATTTGGGAAAAGTCGATTTCAATATTCTTTCTTCATTAAAGTATTTATTAAAGTTAACATGGGCTCGTCACTATGTTGTCAATCAAACTCTAAAATCAGGGTAGAAAAGAGAGGAATGCGCGATGAAACTTTGATAGAGACGAAATCAAAACGTCGATGTCCATTTGTTATTACTCTTTAATGGCAAACTCTACGATACGACAACTGTACACCTCCGTCAAACGGTCATCTTGTATGAACATGCATGTAAATATTTTCCTACTTGCAGACGTATGTTTGCGCATTTGCATCAGGCGACTTTTGAAAACCATGTTCCAAGATGAGAAATTGTAATTATTGAGAATGTTCTTTTTTTGTCACAATGTTTTCAATTTGAATTGATAATGACATTATTATTTACAGAGCTTAGCTATATATGCCCATGATGAGAAATTGCTCCTAATGAGAATCTGTTCATTTTCCAACAATGTTTTCAATTTGATTAGATTAAAACCTTCTTTTCTTTTAGAGATTAGCTATATATGCCCATAAGTTTCAAAGTCGTCTGTTATAGTAGGGGTTATGTGAGTAAGAGTTAACAGTTCTGTTCAGACGTTGTACGAGTACAATAGTGCTGCACGAGTACAATAGTGTATGCCTCGCCACAGGAAAACACAACATCAGTGCAAATCGCATGTTCGTATTGAAATATCATATCCGAAAATGTTTTCTATGTCATGATACCCTGATTGAGTACACGTCATGTTTTGTTATTTCTGATCCTATATATCGAAAAATATTCATTATGTCGATGTCTGTGCTGTGTAAGTTTGCTTGTAGTTTTCTGTATTGAATAGCTATCTTGAATTTAGATTGGGTTTGAATTAAATTGATTAAACAGTTTCGTTTGATCTTTTTCTGTTGTTTTGTCTGCTTTCATTTTATAAAGGAAATCAGCATTTCAGTCACAGCGTTTCATTATGAATACAACAGCACTTCACTTTTCTCGATAAGGCAATCTGCCCGGGTGTTCGAACATGATTTTTTTCTTTCGCAAAATGTTGATACTCGAATACCGATTTGAATGCGATTTAAATATTTAAGTTTTCGGGAAAATGTTACTTTAGTCTTTCTAGATATGTCGATATCCAAATATCTATTTGAATGTTGATTGTAATATTGATTCAAGTCGGATTTCTTGCAGATGGTGAGTTCGTCTTTCTCAGTATGTAGATACGCGAATACCGAAACGAATGTGGATTTAAAAGTTTGTTTCCTAACTAAAGTAATTATGGATTGCCCTGTCTCGGGACGGTCAGAACACCTACCCATAACGACCAGACCTTTGTATTGAACCTAGCTTACTAGCATATGTATAGGTTTGTTTGTTTGTTTGTTTGAAGTTTAACGCCGCTTTCAACAGCTTTGGTCATATCACGGCGGTCAGTGCACCTACCCATGTTTTCCTGGCTTTCCCA
>JAUELF010162478.1:0-14779 GCA_031471495.1 Clinocardium nuttallii | reverse complement strand
ATCATTGGTTAAATGACGTCACGCTATTGAAATAAACAATGACGTCAGAGGTCATGAAAGGTCGAGCGGTTCATGCACAATGAACAGAATTTAATTGTACAGAAAATCAGGTGCGAATGTAAATATTTCATATTGGTTACAAGGCCATATTCAGGAAATTATCGAGCTTAAATTCCCGCATCTACAGCAGACGACTTGCCTCTTAGAAGTATGAGAATCAATATCTCCTTTTGCTAGAATGTTTTTAATTCTATTCAATAAATAAACTTGAAACACTTTTCATCTAGCGGTCTACTGTAGATTTCTTGTTAAGGGTGAATGAGTTTTAAGGTAAACAACGCGAATCGAGGCACAAGGTAAAATTTCATAATTTGCATAACACATATTCTATTCAGACTACAATAATTGTTCAACCAATGAAATAGTTTTAAAAATAGAACCTAACAAGTATTGATTGAGCTACCACGTCATAGTGTATACCATGAGAACAACAGTACTTCTGACATTAAATATTTTAATATCGCACATTTGCCTTCCGGTTGGACACGCGTAAACATGGAAGACGAATTAGACTCGCGTATCAGGGAGTACTTTTGCAATTCCCCGTTAGCCCGGATTGCTTTATCCGTCGGGCCCCAGTGCAAATTATCCCGGCCAGCATACCCTCGTTAATATGCGATGGTAGGATGGTACGATATGCACAAAACAGTATTCCGTACAAAACAGACATCTTACTGCACATACTGGGGTATCGATATAACGGTCCCGGCACATATAACTCCATAATGTGTTGTTCTTGTTTATGCATATGCAACCAACTCGAAAACGAAAGTGCGATATTAATACATCGTCTTTTCGCGTTTTCGCCTTCGCGTTTTAGAGCGAAAACGAGAAAATACGATGCGAAAATTATCGCGTTCTCGCGCTAAAACGCGAAGGTAGATCGTGGGCGAAAAAGCGAAAACACGGTGGTAGATCGTGGACGAAAAAGCGAAAACACGATGGTAGATCGTGGGCGAAAAAGCGAAAACACGATGGTAGATCGTGGGCAAAAACGCGAAAACTTGATGGTAGATCGTGGGCAAAAACGCGAAAACACGATGGTAGATCGTGGGCGAAAACGCGAAAACACGATGGTAGATCGTGGGCAAAAACGCGAAAACACGATGGTAGATCGTGGGGGAAAACGCGAAAACACGATGGTAGATCGTGGATAAAAACGCGAAAACACGTTGGTAGATCGTGGGCGAAAACGCGAAAACACGATGGTAGATCGAAGGCGAAAAAGCGAAAACACGATATTAATGGTGCGATAACGCTATATTTTTCGCATCGTGTTTTCGCGATCTCTTATTATGTGTTGCTCTATTGCGGCCAAGTTTATCATGTTTTCGCATCAATGTTTCATGTTTTCGCGAATTCGACCTTAGGGCGACATCGCGGAACCACGATGGCCCTAATTGGATTCCATATATTTAGAATGTCTTGTGTTTAATCTGACTTTAGTCACTGGGCGAATGTTCCTATATTTAGAATGTCTGGTGTTTAGTCTGACTTAAGTCACTGGGCGAATATTCCTATATTTAGAATGTCTTTGTGTGTTTAGTTTGACTTAGCACTGGGCGAATATTCATATATTTAGAATGTCTTTGTGTGTTAAGTCTGACCTTAGTCACTGGGTGAATATTCCTTTATTTAGAATGTCTTTGTGTATTTAGTTTGACTTAGCACTGGGGAAATATTCATATATTTAGAATGTCTTTGTGTGTTAAGTCTGACCTTAGTCACTGGGTGAATATTCCTATATTTAGAATGTCTTTGTGTGTTAAGTCTGACCTTAGTCACTGGGTGAATATTCCTTTATTTAGAATGTCTTTCTGTATTAAGTCGGACCTTAGTCACTGGGCGAACATTCCTATAGTTAGAATGTCTTTGTGTGTTAAGTCTGACTTAGTCACTGGGGAAATATTCCTATATTTAGAATGTATTTGTGTAATTAGCTTGACCTTAGTCAATTGGTGAATATTCCTTTATTTAGAATGTCTTTCTGTATTAAGTCTGACCTTAGTCACTGGGCGAATATTCCTATATTTAGAATGTCTTTGTGTGTTTAGTTTGACTTAGCACTGGGTGAATATTCCTATATTTAGAATGTCTTTGTGTGTTAAGTCTGACTTAGTCACTGGGCGAATATTCTTATATTTAGAATGTCTTTGTGTGTTTAGTCTGACCTTAGTCACTGGGCGAATATTCCTATATTTAGAATGTATTTATGTATTTAGTCTGACCTTAGTCACTAGGCGAATATTCTTATATTTAGAATGTCTTTGTGTGTTTAGTCTGACTTAGTCACTGGGGAAATATTCCTATATTTAGAATGTCTTTGTGTGTTTAGTTTGACTTAGCACTGGGTGAATATTCCTATTTTTAGAATCTCATTGTGTGTTAAGTCTGACTTAGCACTGGGGAATATTTTTATATTTAGAATGTTTTTGTGTATTAAGTCTGACCTTAATTACTGGTCGAATATTCCTATATTTAGAATGTCTTTGTGTGTTTAGTTTGACTTAGCACTGGGTGAATATTCCTATTTTTAGAATGTCCTTGTGTGTTAAGTCTGACTTAGCACTGGGGAATATTCTTATATTTAGAATGTCTTGGTGTATTTAGTCTGACCTTAGTTACTGGTCGAATATTCCTATATTTAGAATGTCTTTGTGTATTTAGTCTGACCTTAGTCACTGGGTGAATATTCCTTTATTTAGAATGTCTTTGTGTATTTAGTCTGACTTAGCACTGGGGGAATATTCTTATATTTAGAATGTCTTTGTGTATTTAGTCTGACTTAGTAACTGGGTGAATATTCTTATATTTAGAATGTCTTTGTTTATTTAGTCTGACTTAGTAACTGGGTGAATATTCTTATATTTAGAATGTCTTTGTGTGTTAAGTCTGACTTAGTCACTGGGTGAATATTCCTTTATTAAGAATGTCTTTGTGTGTTTAGTCTGACCTTAGTCACTGGGCGAATATTCCTATATTTAGAATGTCTTTTTGTGTTTAGTCTGCCGTAAGTCAATGGGCGAATATTCCTATATTTAGAATGTCTTTGTGTGTTTAGTTTGACTTAGTCACTGGGCGAATATTCCTATATTTAGAATGTCTTTGTGTGTTTAGTCTGACTTATCACTGGGCGAATATTCCTATATTTAGAATGTTTTGGTGTATATAGTCTGACCTGAGTCACTGGGTGAGTATTCCTATATTTAGAATGTCTTGGTGTATTATGTCTGACTTAGTAACTGGGTGAATATTCCTATATTTAGAATGTTTTTGTGTATATAGTCTGACCTTAGTTACTGGTCCAATATTCCTATATTTATAATGTCTTTGTGTATTTAGTCTGACTTAGTCACTTGGTGAATATTCCTTTATTTAGAATGTCTTTGTGTATTTAGTCTGACTTAGTAACTGGGTGAATATCCTATATTCGGAATGTATTTGTGTAGTTAGTCTGGCCTTAGTCACTGGGGGAATATTCCTATATTTAGAATGTTTTTGTGTATTTAGTCTGACCTGAGTCACTGGGGGAATATTCCTATATTTAGAATGTCTTTGTGTATTAAGTCTGACCTTAGTCACGTGGTGAATATTTCTTTAATATTTAGAATGTCTTTGTGTGTTTAGTCTGCCGTAAGCCAATGGGCGAATATTCCTTTATTTAGAATGTCTTTGTGTATTTAGTCTGACTTTAATCACTGGGCGAATATTCCTATATTTAAAGTGTCTTTGTGTATTAAATCTGGCCTTATAAATTGGGCTAATATTTCTATATTTAGAATGTCTGGTGTTCAGCTTTTGTTAGTTTAAACTATTAGTTTCAACTTGTAAGCTCGTCTGTTGTAAAATAGGTCGGGCTATTGTGATACCCTTGGCGTCGTCACAAAGCTCTAACCTTACCTCATAACTCAACATTTTCAAATGAAACTTGGTACCGATGTTCGTAAGTCACATAAATCTGGCTTTAATAATTATAAAGAAATGTCCATTTTTCAACTTTGATGTGTTGGTTGGGAAGGGTTGTAAACATATTTCGAATGCAATGCGTGAAGTAGTTACTGAGATATGAACTCTTAATGTTGTTGCACGAACACTTTAACCACAATTTATATGTAAATAAAGGGCCATAATTTGCATTATATGCAAGATAAAGATAGCTTACTTGATTAATGTAGGTGTGATGGCTGGACAAGGTTGTTTAACGTTTAAATGCAATGCATCAACCAGAATTTCTAATTAATAAAAGGGCCATAATTTGCATTACATGCAGGGAAGAGTTATCAAACTTGATTATTAATATAGTTGTGATGGCAGGGTTGTTTAACGTTAAAATGCAATGCACCAAAAAGTTACTGAGATAGGATCTCTTGATGTAGCTGCATGCAAAACGTTAACCAAAATGTCTAAGTAAAAAATGGCCTATAATATGCATTATTATATGCATGGTAAAGTTGTATTACTTAATTATTTACATAAATGTGATAGATGGGAAAGGTTGTATGAAGTTTCAATGCAATACACCAAGCAGTTATTGAGATAAGGACTTTTAACGAAATTTCTAAGTACAAAAATGTCATAATTTACATTAAATGCAGGACAGAGTTATGTTACTTGATTAATTACATAGTAACATAGCTGTGATGGTTGGGAAGCCTTGTAGAAAGTTTCAATACAATACATCAAGTAGTAACTGAGCTCATGTTTTCACTTTGCTATATATGTATCAAAACACGTCTGCAAGTGGAGACGGGCTCACCCTTTTCCACATGCAGACACATTTTGACGCAATTGCAGCAGACGACTTTTAAAAAAGTGTTGCAAAAGGTGAAATTGCTCATGAATAGCAATGTCTCCTTTGGCCACTATGTTTTCAACTGTATTGAACAATTAATCTTTTATGGAGATTTTTCAGGTTTTGCCACTATGTTTTCAAAGACGTCTCTTGCAGATGTGTTGTATGTGGGAACGGTTGAAGATATATACAATAAACCAGGTTTTACGCAAGTAATTCAATACTTCATTCAATGATCAACACAATAGGCGGTATTCAGACCCTAATAATTCATAATAATCAGTTTATAACATCAGAGCAAACAAACGGATACATGTCGAAACTGAGCACATGCAGTACAACGTACAATTAAACTAAATACGATCGAAAGGACCCTATTGTGATCAATCTGATTGAAGTCAGACCAAAACACTTCGCAATCGAGCGGCGTTTTGATGGGAATGGTATTAGATAATAACTATGTACAATATAGGACCTGTTCTCCGGTCTCCGTCTCTACGTATAGGAAGTTCAGTGAAGAGAACCAGATTGTGAACGTCACGGAAATAAATTATGTTTTAGAAAACCCCACTGAATTGAGGTCAAAGGGAAGTAATTTGGAACGGTTGAATATATAAGACCAAAATTCGCACCCATTTGGACATCATGTTTTATCTCTCCTAAACGAGAATTTGGGGATGTTGTATTGTGATCACTCATCGTCTGTCGTCGTCGTCGATATGTCGAAGTCGTCCGTTCATATTTTCCTACAAACAACTTCTCCTCCGAAACCATAGGACCAATTTCAAAATTATTTTACACGAATGTTACTTTGTTCAAAATTTGAATTATATGCATAACCTTGTTTTCTGCAGTATCAAAAAGAGGAGAATATGTCATACATTTTAAAGAATATTTTGATTTGAAAAAAAAAGCATATTCATACGGTGACCCCCCGTCCCACGAGAAAACCAAAATTTGGTATCTGTGTAATGTATCGACCCAGAACAGCCTGGGTAGTTCGCACAGGCTAATCCGGGCTGACACATTCCGTCTCAGGGAGGTAGAGGTATTGTGTAAATATTACTGAAGTAGAAAATCCACAGGAGGCCAAAAATCTGCCCGGATAGCCAGCACGGCATGCGAAGGCTGATCTGGGTCGTTACGTTACGCAGAGTCCACAATGTTGGTTTTCTCGCGGGACGACTCATATGATGGTCTCTCAATTACGTTTGGTTACATATTTCTATTTTCAGGTTGAACATGGCATCGATAGGTGGTAGCAGTGATAGGTTGTATACTATCCGTGTTTTCGAAGAAAATGAAGATTTTGACAATGTTGGAAGACACGGTGAGGGGGTAGTGCCTGAAAGGGACGAGAGGTACGCTAGAGGAAGAGGCCGTGGAAGGGGAGGACGAGGAGGTAATCAGAGAACCCCTAGGAACAGAGGTAACAGAGGGGGACACCGGTCAGATGAACCGCGTCGTTATGAAAGGGGACGGAGAAATGTTTCACGTATGGCTGAAGCTGGTGGTAGAATGAATACATCTCATCGCGGTGCTAGGTCTGTAGACCATGATGCAAAACCATCGAGTGACACCGGAAATGTTGTCAAGACAAACGATGATTACGTGAGGGGCGGCGACAAGAAACGTTCTGAAAGAATAGGCAACGAGACCCAGCCAATGCAGTTTCACAAACTTGTGTATTTATCAAGACAGTTAGATGACCCAGACAAAGTTTTACTGGATATTTCAAATACAAAGAGCGGATTCAAAGAATTTCTAGAGAACCCAATAGAAGCAAAATGTTACGTATTGTTATTCAAAGTGCTAAGTGCGATTGTGAACTCACGACAACTGTTTGGAATCAGAGAAGTTTTACAATTGTTAGAGCAACATTTTCTTACAAAATTACCAGAACTTTTGCAGGACATATGTGCGAGAACTCGAGAGACACGATACATTTGGAACAACAATAATGAATTGACAAAATTTATTTCTATGATAACTGCTGTGCTGAAAAGGTCAATGATAGCTTTACATTCTTCTTTAAGCAAATGTTCGGTTGTCTTACTCTCTCTGAAACAGATTGAAATGGTATTCTTTCCAGAAGGTGAAGGTGTTGTTGCAAACGAAATAGAGGAAGCTATTACTATTCAAAAGGCCGTTCGGGAAGAACAGGAAAAGCTAAAAGAAGAAAAGGTCAGTCGCATGGTAAAACCAAAAAGAAAGAGAGTTGACCCCGAAAACATGGTTCCCCCTGAAGACTTCCGTACGCTTAGTATATTACCAACACTTGTGGATTTACAAATGGACGAAAAACCGTTTTTACGTGCCAATAAAACGAGGGGAACTTATGAATCACTTGATACCTACCTGGATATTCAATATAGATTGTTGCGAGAGGACTTTATCAATCCATTGAGAAGCGGTATCACGCAATACAGAGATTCTGTAAAAAGCAATTCCAAAGTGACAAAAGTTAGAGATATACGATTGTATCACGATGTGCAGATATTACGCCCTGTTTGCTCTGCAAGTGGCATTAACTACGTCATACAGTTCAACGTATCAAGGTTTAGCAAAATGAATTGGGCTGCATCTAAACGACTTATGCATGGTTCATTGTTGTGCTTGTCAAATGACGATTTTGATTCTGCCATTTATGCCATTGTCTCAGAGCGGAAAGACAAGGATTTGAATGAAGGAATGCTCCAAGTGCATTTCGAAGGTATCCCAGAGTGGATACAAGCAAGTGACAAATTCATCATGGCGGAAACCACTGCGTACTTTGAAGCGTATAGACACATACTACAAGGATTGCAAGAAACACAGTCATTGCCTTTGCAGAGGTACATTATCAATTGCGAAACAATCGTTAAACCTCCTGAATATCTCCTAAGGCAGGGTGGTCCTACATACGACTTCGGATGTTTGATGAAAATTAAAGACGCCGTGGAGGAATTCCCAGTGTTGAACACTTGTCACTGGCCCGATAAATCTGCCCTAAAGTTCGATTCATCCCAGTATGAAGCATTAAAGACTGCCATTACCAAAGAGCTAGCCATCATTCAAGGACCACCAGGTACTGGAAAGACATATGTTGGTTTGAAAATAGCCAGATTGTTAAAGGAAAACAAGGCAAATTGGCAGAAGAACAAAGACAGTCATTCAATATTGGTCGTGTGTTACACGAATCATGCGCTTGACCAATTTCTGGAAGGTATATTAGATTTTTCTGAGGGTGGTATCGTAAGGATTGGAGGCCGTTGTGGCAGTGAAATATTGGAAGAATTTATGTTAAAAAATTTAAAGAAGAAGAAAAGAGAAGAACGCAAAAGATCATGGGGTATCCTTCAGAATGAGAAAGATTGCCGAAGACAGTTGCGTGAAAGTGAAGAATTTATTTCATCGGTAAGCTCTAAATTGCAGAAAACAGCAACAGAAATAATTCCCTTCAAGAAACTTTCACAAATCATGACGGAGGTTCAAGTACATAATTTTGTTAGTAAATTTAAAGCCGGAGACGATGATAAAGTATTTATGAACGATTGGCTTGGTTTTGCAGTTCAAGACACAGATGAAGAAGATACAGGAAACTTGGAAGAGGAAAAGAAAATCAAACGTCTTTGGGAGACTTATATCGTTGATCAGGCAGAACGCATATCAGAAAACATGTCCAATAGTTCTATTTGGGATTTAGATCTGCATACACGGGCGAGGTTGTACAAATCATGGGTTTTCGAATTCATTGGCACCGTAGAACTTAAATTGCTTGAGATACGAAGTGGAGGGAGTGAGACATCTTTCAAAGCTGCTGAGGAGATTTTGGAAAAACTGATAATGTTTACAGAGACTCAAATAGTAGGTGCAAAAACTCTTTGGAGCTATATCAAATCGCCGCTGTACCAAGGTCAACTACAACAGCTCACATCTGCACCAGGGACAGATATTTCCGGGGGAAACGTCATGTGCAGTTGGCTATGTCTTGATGGGAGCAAGCATTCCACTGAAATTATCAAAGCAACACTTGAAAGCATTCATAAACAAGATGAATCAAACATTGATTTGGAAGAAGAACGGGAATTGAGAGATGATGATCTTATGTTTACTTACGACGAGAATGGTGATAGTGATGACAGTAAGAAAGTACAGGAAGACCAGGAAGACTGGACGATGCAATGGAAAAAGAAGAAAACAAAAAAGGAAGTGACCGAAATGCTTAGAAAGTCCACAGCTATTCAGGAGAGGGAGGCCGATGCATTGTTTAATTTGTGGAATCTTCCGTTAAGCAAAAGGAGAAATCTTTATCGTTATTGGCTAGAAAAATATCGCGAACAGCTTCGAGGAAAGGTAAAAGAACATGAACAACAATATAATAAAATAACGATGCGCTTAGAAGAAGTCCGAAATCAAGAGACATTGGAAATCCTGAAATCTGCTGATTTTATTGGTATGACAACAACAGGCGCGGCGAAGTACAGAACAATACTGCAGAGTGTTGGTCCAAGAATAATCATTGTCGAAGAAGCAGCAGAAGTGTTGGAGTCGCATGTTGTCACAACACTAAACGACGATTGTAAACATCTGATTCTGATCGGGGATCACAAGCAATTACGGCCATCTACTACAGTCTACGAGCTGGCGAAGAAATACAGCCTGGACATTTCTTTGTTCGAAAGGTTAGTAAACAATGGCGTACCATGTGTGACATTATCAGAACAACACAGAATGAGGCCGAGTATATCCGTGCTTATGAGACATAAAAATCTCTACCCAAATCTGAGGGATCATCCAGTTGTTTACAAGTATGACAACGTTAAAGGTCTCGATGTAAATGTGCAGTTTATTACACACGAAGAAATTGAAAGTACGGGCAATGAATCAACAAGCTATTACAACAGCTTTGAAGCAAAATTCCTGTCTAAATTTTGTTCCCACCTACTGAAACAAGGCTATCTTCCCGAGCAAATTACGGTGCTGTCACCATATATGGGACAAGTATTTACGCTTAGAAAGGAGATGCCTAAATCAGAGTTTGAGGGAGTGCGAATAACTGCAGTCGATAACTACCAGGGAGAAGAAAATGACATAATACTACTCTCGTTGGTAAGAAGCAGTAAACCTAGTAAATCAGAGAAAAGAAACCCGATTGGTTTTCTTGGCATAGAGAATAGAGTATGTGTTGCTCTTTCTCGAGCGAAAGTTGGACTCTTCGTCTTTGGAAACTTTTCATTGCTCCGAAATTACAGCGAAATGTGGGAGTACATGGCACAAAATGTTACCAAGATAGAGAGTAACATTAAACTTATTTGCGAAAATCACCCTGAAAACATAGTTTTCGCAAGAGGTCCAGACGATTTCAAAGAAATGCCTGAAGGGGGTTGTAAGGAATCGTGCGGTTATCCTCTAAAATGTGGCCACATATGTGAGAGATTTTGTCACATAGTGGACAAGGAACACAAATTCACAAAATGCTTCAAGCCTTGTCCAAAGAAATGTGAGTTTGGACATAGATGCAAGAAAAAATGTTACGAGGAATGTAAAAGATGCGACACGATTGTAGAGAAGCCAGTGCCGATGTGTGGTCATGTTACTTCAATGCCCTGTCACAAAGACCCTCATACTTGGAAATGTGAAACGAAATGTACAGTCACCCTAAACTGTGGCCATGAATGTAAACAGCCATGCCATTTGTGTACGAAAAGCACTCATAGAAGTGAATGCAAGGAAAAGTGTGAGCGAACATTATCGTGTGGTCATACTGTCAACGTAGAATGTTTCCGTGGAACAGAAGTTGAATGTTCGGTCCTTTGTGAGACAGCTCTCGATTGTGGGCATAGATGCGCTGGAAAATGTGGTGTTTGTCATGGCGGTAAAATACACAGTGGGTGTAAGGGGTCATGCAGCAAGACATTGCCGTGTGGCCATAAGTGTAGTTTTCCATGCAGTGAAATATGTCCACCATGCACTCGAAAATGCGAATATATGTGTCCACATAACATCAGATGCAAAAACAAATGTTCTGAACCATGTGCAAACTGTATTGAAGAATGTAAGTTTAAGTGCAAACACAAAACTTGCGACAAACTTTGCAATGAGTCATGCAACGACATGATTTGTGAACATCCGTGTTTGAAAGGAATAGCAACTAAGAATAAGAAAGGGGATTGTAGTCACAAATGTATTGGTTTGTGTGGTGAAATATGCCCAAAGCTGTGTGCTGTTTGTGACAAAAGTGAACTTGAAGATGTTGACTATACTTACGTTGAGAATGATAGATTCATTGAACTTCCGGATTGCGGACACGTAATTGAAGTTCAACGAATGGATAGCATTATGTCTATGCCCATCGAACATCGTGGTGAAATGGTCAAGCGATGTCCAAAATGTAAGAAGGTCATAAGAAAGAGCATACGAAGATATGCGAATACGCTAATGGATACCAGACAAGCAGTTGTTGATAGATTCAAACTTTTAACAGGAAGCATAAGTGAACGGTCGAACAAGGCAGATCTACTGAAAATGGAGATCAATAATCTGAGACTTGTGGGGATCGGGTTGGATGACGAAGAAATAAATGTACTCCAAAAGCAGGTGAATTCAGATAAATTTGGCATGCTTCTCGTTTCTAGGAGAAAGATAAAATATTTCAACAATGTTCTCCGCATTCGAAAGGAATTTGCTTTGTTTGTGAGATTAGCAAATATCCAAAGCCATTTGCAGTATTGCATGAATGGTATTCGAGATGCAAAGAGTGTCCAAAAGGTTCTTTTGGTAGAAAAGCAGTATGTCGCAAAGCAATACTGGCGCGAGATCGAACTAGAGATAAGACGGTTAGAGTACATTCTAGAACTCATGAAGTTACGAGAAGATAAATATAAAAATGGCTTTGGGGACACGAACATTAAGAATTACTTCGAAAAGGCTATGGTAATTTTAACAGGTGGGCGTCAATTTGACCAATCGAGAGCCGATATTTTGGAACAGGTGACAAAGCGACTTTCTTATCCACCAGTATCTACACATGACACAACGACAACAGTTTCGCCATTAAAGTATGGATATGTTCCGAACTCAGCAAAGTCTACGACCACAGAACAGTACATATCAGCTATTAACACATGTTCAACCGAATCAACAACGGTTCAAAGGAACGAAGATAAAGCAAACAGTTTGCTGCATATAGACAGCAGAAGAGAAAAGAATCAATTAAATACACCAAACAGGTCAGGCACGATTCAAGCCAAACCAATTGAAAATACACATCAAGAAGCCCGAGATGTATTCGAAAGATCTGGAGTAATGACAATGGTTCAACCTGTAAAAAGTATCGATGAAATAAAATCACCTAGAAGGTCCAATGAACAGATATCGCAAAACAAATATCAATCTAAAGTGTCAACATATGTTCAGCAATTTACGAACCTACAAGACGGCTCTTTGGATAATACACACACACAGCCTACAGAACAATCGTTACAAACAACAATGCAGATCGAAGAATCAAGGATTTCTCATTTTCCCGAACAACAGCGTTTATACCACTCAACCGAAAACTATCAACCAACCAAATCAAATTCAGCTGATATCGAAACACGTCTTAAAAATAAGAGCACGCAAGAGTACGACGAAAATAAAAGTATGGACTACACGTATAGGGTAAAGGCATTGACAAAAGAACAGTCTGCAAGCAACATTGGCAGTGGTGTCAATAGAACATTCGGTGATGTAAAATGCGACAAGAACAACGATAAAGATGTTAAATGCGATAACAAACTAACCGATGTAGTTCATCCAAAGAAACCGTCATCAATCGAACAGATGATGGCTACAGAAATCGATAAAATGACTAAGGCACGTACAAGTATATTGTTAAGGGACGAATGTTTAGAAAAGCCAAACATTTTGAAAAGGAAGGATATAGTTCCAGAACAGTTGTCATCATATAACTCTGTTGATAAAGACTCCTGGGCAGCACGGCGAGGAATCAGTACATCCGCATACAGAATCGAAAGGTCTGTTGCTCACGCATCGGCTCAAGAAGTAGAAATGCTGCCTTCTGCACTTGAACATGAGAAATATATACCTAGGCCTATTCCTCAGCCGAGGTTTAGCCTTGTATCAAATTCGGTACCAGGACATGCTCAGGCCGAGCATCGGGTTACAGACTCAAAACGTGTAGATAAGAAAGAACGGGTTGAACATCCCACAGACAAACTTGTGGAAACGGTTAGATCACCAAGAGTTACTATGCCAGTGACCAGAGGAGAAACACACGCTGTAAATAATGAAGCAATACCCATGTATATGTCCACGGTGCCCACATATCCAAGTAATGCTTCAGATGTCAGGACAAACACTGTCTCTAGACCAGTCGTCCGGCAAAGACTTCCAGTCGACGTAGAGCCTGTTATTACAACGGTTGCTAAAGATAGGTTGCATTCAATAGGTGCCACTTCAATAAGAAATAAAAACGAAAACCCGCGAGAGAGATATAATCCATTTCTTACTCAGAATATAACTCAGAAATCCAAGGCGAACCCAACGCAAGGTGTTGATGCTTTCTCAGAGCTATCAGTCTCCACACATAAAGACACAGAAAATACGAAACCATCAGATAGTGATGGCGATTTTATGAAAAAATATAAGGAATATATGAAACGCCTTTTTGAGAAGGATAAGAAATCTTTAGAATTTTAAAATCTTCCCAGAAAGCAAATATGATTAAACAGTTATTTCTATAGAATTTCATTTAAATATGTTGTTCAATGTCATATTTTGATATTATCGATTCATGTGCAGACTTTCGACGCACATCTGATTATTGACCTAGTGACCTAGTTTGTGACCACCAAGTTTATAAAATGACCAATGGTGTATTAGAAACAAATGATCCGAGAGCGTTCCAAGAAGGGCAATATGCAGTGTCTAAAGAGATTTACTAAGATTTGAGCTTTTGACCTTGTGTTTTAACCGAAGTGACGCTATATCAAAATGTGACAAAAACTTTACAAAGACAAACAGTCTGAGTGAAAATGGAACATGTGACCACATGAACGCGTGTACCCAAAATATTTGGAATCGTTACCTATTGTTTGATCGAACGTGTCTAAAATACGAACGTTACTGAGGCTCGATGTCGATAAATATTCTGATGTTCACACATTAAGAAGAAGAAGATACACACAAATGGCATCTAGAGTGTTCAAAAGCGTTTCTTATTAAATACGGCATAGTGACTAAGTTATTGACAAAATGGAATTCAGTTTAGAACTGAATCGGATTTGATGGAGAATAATGTTTAAGATGAACTGTCATGAAGACTGCATAAAAGATGTTGCTTTCAGAATGTCAATACGTTTGTTTAGAAAATTGACATAGTGACCTAGTGTTTTAGTGATGAACTTTCATGAAATCTGGATGTAAAATGTGGCACTCAAATATTCACGCAGTGTTTTAAAGATTTGACCTAGTGACGTTCTTTTGACCCCAATATGACCCGGTTTCGAAATCGACCGAGAGTTGATGAATATGACGGTTCTTATGCATTGTCATGAATATTGGACGATAATTCAGACATCTATACTGTTTAGAATGATCACAACGTATATCTTTAACTTGACGAAGTGACCTAGTTGTTGAACCCACGTGGCAGCGACCAAGATTAAATGGAGATGACTGTTCTGGTGAATCCTTATGTAGATTGATTGTAAAGTGTAAAGTGTTGCCTCTAGAGTATTCAAACAGTGACTAAGTGATTAACCTGTCTTGATTCAGGCTCGAGCTTTACGAGATCTGACAGGGAGGAATTGCATGATAAGTTATATGAATATTGTCTTAAAAAAGAAATATCTTTAAAGAAGATAAACGTCGATCAATATGAGAAAACACAAAGAAATGGAACAATACCGAGAATACGTTCCATGACTGGAGATTACGATG
>JAUELF010162368.1:0-14779 GCA_031471495.1 Clinocardium nuttallii | reverse complement strand
TAAACCCTTGCCCACATAAAGACGCTTACTGATGCTTCTGCAGTAAACATCTTTAAACCCTTGCCCACATATAGACGCTTACTGATGCTTCTGCAGCAGACACCTTTTAACCCTTTCCCACATATAAACGCTTACTGATGCTTCTGCAGCAGACACCTTTTTAAAACATTGTAACAAAAATAAAAATTGCTCCTTTTCTCCTTTTGCCACAATGTTTTCAACTCTTTTCATTAAGTAAACTTATACTTATAGAGATTTTCTACATTATTCCTTATATGTTTTATAAGTCGTCTGCTGCAGATATGTTGTATGTCAAAAAGGGTTAAACTAATCTATAAATGTTTTGTGTTTTTTTATGACACTGCTTATGTTGTATAGTATCAATTATTACATTATCCCTTTTCCAAATACAGACACTTTATGATGCCTCTGCAGCAGATGACTTTTGAAAACATTGAACCAAGCAATTTCTCCTTTTGCATCAATATTTTCATTTTTTCCCAGTAATTATATACAACTTCATTAATAAAGATCTTCCTTGCTTTTGCCTAAAAGTTTTCAAAGATGTTTGCTGCAGATTCGCTGTAAGTATGAAAGGGTTAAACAAGCATTGAGATGTCGGTTTCACCCATTCCCTAATTTTTTAGAAATCGTTTGTCAAATGTTTATTGAAATATTGAAACATCTCAAGATGTGTAGTTTCTGGTTATCTAACTATATATAATTCCCATTTATTTTGAATTAAAAATTATGGGTTTTTTTGCTTAATTTTTTTCCCAATATTTATTTTCTTTTTCAAGTAATGAATTGTATGATTGGTGTCAAGTTAATAAAACTTTCCCACTTGCAGGCCCATTTTGATGAATCTGCAGCAAACAAATTTTGTGACATTTTGACACATCTGTGAAAGAAGATTTTTAAAAGAATTTGACTTAGAAAGAAATTGCTCCCACTGATCTGCAAATATTGTAGCAAATAGAGAAAACGCTAATTGCATAATGTATGAGCACTTTTTCCTTTGCCATAATGTTTTTGAAAGTTGAATGCATGAGGGAAAGGGGTTAAATGAGTGAAACTGAAATGGATATCTCATGTTTGTTTAACCCTTTTACACTTACAACAAATCTGCAGCAAACAATTTTGAGAACATATTGGTTAAAATGCTAAGATCTCAATAAGTGAGATGAGAGTTTTAAGTTTTAAATGAGGTTGAAACCATTTGAGCAAAAGTAGAAATTGTTCATCATGATGAAGGATCCATGAATTTTACAGGTTGGGTAAAACAGTTTCTGAAGTATCCACCTCTGAAAGAGAACAGACGAAGAGGGTTGTTTACTCAGTAATGTATGGAGCAGGTAGAGTATCAGACTAAAACATTTGTCAGTACTTACAAAGGAAGCAAACTTTATTTTAAATACAAAATACAAGAATCTGAAGCAAACAACTTTAAAAACACCCAGGCGAAGAATGAGATTATAAGCTTGTTTAGTTTAGATTATTCGAAAAGTGTTATGGCACTTTAAAACATTTTTAAGATCCATTCATGGAAACATCCAGTAGTTTGACCAACTTTCTTGTTGAAAGTAATTTTCTCAATTGTCATCACCATTTATTCTGTGATAAAAAGGTAATTTTAACATGATTTTTCAGGTAAAGAAAAGTTGGCAGAATATCTGAAAATTAGCATTGAGAATGCAAAAGCCATAATGTTAAGTTTCCTAAGTAAGTGAAATTGTGAATTTGTGCTCAATATCCAATTGGTCAGAAGAAAATTCAGTCTTAAAATTGACTAATCAGAAGTAATAATAATAATAAACATGTATGTATCCGAGCCCCTGTAGTGATATTGGCTGTCAATCAAGGGGTTGTGAGTTCAAACCCCAGGTCCACCTTTATTCTTGATGTCGTTTGACAAAAGTAGATACAACAAGCATCATTCATCTTCCATTCTATGTGGTAAAGCAGCCAGAGACTTGTGTAGAGTACAAATGTTGGCAAGCAAGCCAGAATAGTTGTTGAAATCTTTATGGCGTTAAACCCTAATCAATAATAATAATCATTTTCCATATGCAGATGCATCTTGACACATCTGCAGCGTACGAAAAAGAAGAAAATTCTCATATAGAGCAAGTTCTCCCTTTTGTCACAATGTTTTCAACTCTATTCAATAATAATGTTAATAAACATGTTTGAAAGTGGTTTCTTTGTTAATTCTGCTGTCTCTTAAGGTTACTCAAAAAGTTATTGTAACTTTATTCTTGTTTTTTGTTTGCCTCGTTTTCAGCAAAGTTTCCTTCTGTGAGCCGCTTTACAAAGTACTGTGTGGAGTTTTGTCAGAAAAATGGTAATTAAATATTTTTTCTTTTCAAATTTCCTATGGATTCAATGTGTCATTTAATAATAGTGAAACCTTTTTGTAGACAGGCTCTTTCTTATTTATCAAAAGGAATCCGCTGTGGTCGAGTGGTTAGTGTCGGGGATTTCGAAACAGGGTGTCCCTGGTTCGATCCCCAGTTGCGGCAATTCGGTCATGGTGGAGTGCCCTTGGGCAAGGCACATTTTCTAGCCTAGTACTGGTTTGTTTACCCAGGGATCATGAATAAATAAATCTAATTGCGCGCTAAATGACCTTAGCTGTCGATGCGCCATAAAACAATATACATTCATTCTTATTTATCAAACATGCATCTTTGCAAATATTTTTGGAAGACTGGTGCAATGGTAGATTGTCGGCCTCTCATACTAAAGGTCCCGTGTTAGAATCCTGTGATAAGCGGGTTCTGCCTTTGGCATTTGCCTTTCCATACAACTGACACGAGAACTGTCCTGTCTCCAGGAAGCAGACATCAAGCAGGATTATAAGCTTATAAGCTTAAAGCCTGTTTCACAATTGATTTAAAATAAATATGTAAACTAAATAAGTAAATAACTTAAAATCTAAATATTTGACATTCATATTCAGTGTTTCCTCTCCAGAGCAACCTCTAATGGTTGAAAAAAAAATAATGCTGATCTAGAGAGGTTTTGCTCCTTAGAGGTTAACCCTTAACCACATACAGACCTTTTCTGATGCCTCTGAAGACTTTTGAAACATTGTGGCAAGAAGAGAAATTGCTCAGGATGAGCAATTTCACCTTTTGCCACAATGTTTTTAAGTCTATTTTATAAACAAACTCTCATTATGTAAAATTGTATTTAATAAACAAACTCTCATTTATGTGGAATTATCACATTTTTGCCAATATGTTTTTCGAAGTCGTCTGCTGCAGGTTTGTTGTATGTGGGAAAGGGTTAAAATATTGTTAATGATAAATTAAACCACATTATTATGACATGTAATGGAGACCACTATTAAAACACTTTAGGAAAGGAAGTAAATGCTCGTAACAAGCAATTTCCCCTTTTCCAACAACATTTTTCCACCCAACTCATTTTTTGGCCATTGGTCACAGTTTGAGCCTTTCCATCTTACAGATGTCTTTTACATCACATTGCTTTCTACTCTACCCAGTAATTATCCCCAATACAACAAATCTGCTGCAGACAAACATAGGCAAACATATGTGAAATCTATATTAATGCAAGCACTGTTATTGAACAAAGTTGAAAAAATTGTAGCAAAAGCAGATACTACTCATCAATTTTCCCATACTGTTTTCTTTAGTTATCTGCAGGGGTATCAGAAGGCATATGTATGTTGGAAAGGGTTAACTCTTCTTTCATAGAGAATATCCAGATTGTATCTGCCTAGATGTGCAGATTTGTTGTATGTGGGAAAGGGTTTTTAGTGCATATCCATTTTCCCCAAGCTATTTTATTAGATTTATCATCAGGGTAGACAAATGACGTATCTATAAAAGAAATGTTGGATTGACCCTTTTCCTAATACAGATCACTTCTTAAGCCTCTGGAACATTTAACAGAAAGGAAAAATTTGTAGAAGCTAACATTTACAACTTTTTCTGCAATATCAGAATTAAGTTTCACTTTTCAAAATGTTTTCAAAAGCATTATACTCTTAAAAATTATATTAGGGAAAACCTGACAGAGGGTTTTAGCATTAATCCTTTCCCACATAAAGACGCTTTATGGTGCCTTTGCAGAGGAAGACTTTTGAAACATCGTGGCAAAAAGAAAACTTGCTCAAAACGCAATTTCTTCTTTTGTCTCTATGTTTTCAAAAATCATCTGCTGCAGAGGCGTCAGAAAACGTTTATAGATGGGAAAGGGTTAACACCAATTTCAATGATTTCAGGTTATACAAGCAGCATCTTCAAAAGGAGAAGACTGTTTCCTAATATCAAACACCCCTCTTCTTGGCTGAGAGCTCAGGCAGAGAGACAGTGTGTCAATTTCTGCATCCAAGGTGATTTTGGTTATTTATAGAATGAATATTAAATGGGCCACATTATTCAAAAATAGACCTTTGGACTTTTGGTCCAGCAAGCAGCCTGCGGCTCTGCACTGTCTGGTCTGGTTCTTTACTGTTGCCATTTAGTCATTTAAGCGTCTGCTAAGCACCTGGAGAATGGTTTTGATCAAAACTAGTAATTAATCCTTTTACCACAATCTTTGCAACTCTATCTAATAATAATACTTGCCTTTAAAGAGAGTTTTCATATTTTTCATAAAATGTTTTCAAGTATGTCTGCTGTAAACTTGTTGTATGTGGGATAATGGTTAAACAATGAAATCTTTATTGTCAGTTAATCATTTTCCTTTTCTCTGCATTTCTAGTTTGTAATCAATGCCGGTATATGTTGAAAAAAGCAAAACCACATGCCAGGTAAAATAAGCAATGAATAAATGTCAAATTAATTGCCTGTAACATGCATTCATTAAACCCTTTCCAACATAAAAATAATTTGCAGCAGAAGACTGAAATAATCATGGTAAAACTAAGAAAGATTTTTATTGTTATTTTTTTTATAATTGAACAGATCTGAATATATTGTGGCAAAAGGAGACATTGCTCATTATCATTTCTTTTATCACAGTGTTTTCAAAATGTGGCTGCTGCAAATGGGAAAAGGTTAAACCTTTCACATATAAAATAAATCTGCAGCAGATGGATTTGAAAGTGTCTAAGCAAAACTATGTGAAATCTCTATAAATGATAGTAGAAATTATTGCATAGAATTAAAAACCTTTAAGCAATTTCCCCTTTTGCCAAAATGGTTTCAAAATTCATATGCAGATGTATCAAAATGTGTTTTAAAGGAGGAAAGTGTAAAACTCTACTGCAATGTTATTATGAAAAATTCAATTTGTTTTCTTTTTTTAAGCCAAACCATATTAGATAGACATACATTTAATTCCAAGTGATGTTTAAGAATTTATCTACATACATGTAAGTTCATAAAAGTCAGAATATTTGTATTGTCTGAGAAGTATCTTTAGCTTAGTTGCTCCTTGAAAACTTCATAAACTCTACACTATAGAGATTAAAGCTATTTGTAATTGAATACAGACTGATCTTTGCCTATACTGGATTATTATTTCTGAAGATCCCTGAGATTAGCATTTTGTAGTTCAGACTGGTCAATGAGAGTTGTGTTTTGTAGGTTCTGCCGCAGATATCTGCAAAGCAGCCATGATTCAAATAGAGAATGCACTAGCAGCCAATGACAAACTGGATGCACAGTAAGGCTTCGTACTTTCCCTGATACTGGATGCGTAATCCTTTCCCTCAAATAGACGCTTTTTGACACCTCTGCAGCAGACTACTTTTGAAAACTGTGGCAAAAGAGAAATTGCTAAAAACGTGCAATTTCTTCTTTTGCCGCAATGTTTTAACTTCTTTAAGTGATAATACTTTCATTTATAGAGATATTCCATATTTTTTGGTGTAGAGGTTCACACAGTTGTCAGGTGGAGATTTGTTGTATGTGGGAAAGGGTTAACCCTTTTACTGCTGAAATCAATGTTGTGATGCCTGTGCCACATATACATCCAGACCAGCTGGTGCATCTACCTCATCTGACCAGACTCTATACTGTTGGCTGTTCAGCTCAACATTTTTAGCTCACCAGAGCATGAATTCCTCAAGGTGAGTATTTGCGATCACCTTTTGTCCGTCATCCATCGTCAACATTTGCTTGTTAACACTCTAAAGGCAACATTTTGCATCCAATCTTCATGAAAGTTTATCAGAACATATATCTCCATCAAATCTAAGCCAACTTCATGTGGGGTCAAAAACTAGGCCACTAGGCGAAATTTAAGGAAAATCTTTTTTTACACTCTGAAAGCCACCTTTTTGGCTTGAGCATGTTGAAACTGAGTCAAAATGTTTGTCTTGAAGATATCTAGGCTAACTTAGAATATGGGTTTGGTCAGGTCAAAAACTAGCTCACTAGGTCATATATTGTATAAAAATCTTGTTAAAACTAGAGATTGCTTTTCTGACTTGAGCAGCTTGAAAGTTTGTCAGAAAGTTTGTCCTGATGATATTGCCCTGGGCACTGAAAGAGTTAAGTGTTAAAAAGCCCATTCTCAGGTGAGCGATCCAGGGCCTCATGGCCCTCTTGTTATCCTGATTGTCCTAAAATTGGCTTTGGATTCTTCCAAATGAAAAGCTTGACGAAAATATTTTAAAAATCCAGCATTGAAAGGATTAATCCTATACCTGATACAGATGATATGTGACCACTTTGCAGCAGACACATTTTTTATTGAATTTGGAAAGAGGAAAAAATTATCAACATGGTTAAATTTTTCCCTTTTGTACAAACTGTTTTCAATTCTGTAGCAAATTAATGGCTCTCATTTTATTCCTTATTTGTTTTCAATGCAACAACTTTTAAATGAAAATTGAGTAAATGGTGCACTTTTGTTGTTAAGCTTACTTGTTATGGAAAGGATGTATGTGTAAATTAACCTTTTCCACATGGAAATACATTTTGAGGCATCTGCTGCTAACAACTTTTTTGAAAATATTGTGACAAAAGGACACATTGATACTAAAGAACAGTTGTTCCATCTGCAACATTGATTTTAACTCTATTCAAAAATATTCTTTAATACATCAAGATTCTCAATTATGTTTGCTTAAAAATTCCAAAGTTTTGCTTTGAATATTTGCTGTATGTGGGAATGGTTTTGTAGTTTGATAACCTGAATGACACATTATTTTTCTGGCATATCAATACAATTCAGTGCCATAAAGAATCTATTGCATAGAAATGAATGTTTGTTTTATATAATGTTCCTTTATTCATAACTAATTAAGTTTATTTAAATTTTCCTCTAGCTCACCTAAGCATTAGGTGCTCAAAATGAGATATGTGATCGCTTATCGTCCATAGTCAATTTTTCATTAGTTCAAATATTCTTTTGAAACCGCTGGCCAATTTTTTAAAATTCACTTAAAATTTTCTTCTAATGGCCCTCTTCAAATATTTTACAAGTTTGCTGCACAACTTCACAAGATGGCCACCTGAGTTAAAAAGAGAAACAAATTTAACAACATCTTCAGCTTAATCATAAGACCATTTTCATAATATATCCACATAAATGTTCCTTCAGTGGCCCTTTACCAAAATTTAAATTTAAAACCATTCTGCTCAATTGCACAAGGTGACTGCCAGATCTAATATAGAAACATCTTTAATCAATATCAATAACCATTGGCTCAATTTTAAGAAACATTCACATACATGCTTCTTAAGTGGCCCTCTTCAAAAACTGGGTCCAACTGTTCTGTTCACTTGCACTAGATGGTCTTGTTGAGATGATCTTTGGTCTTTTAGGGTCAAAGATAAAGGTCAAATATGTTGTCCCTCAATATCTCAAGAACCCTTGGGGCCCATAGTCCTCAAATTTTATTGGATGATTGGTTTTTATAAAATTGATGATCTGTATTGCTTTTCGGTTCTCTAGGTCAAAATCACTGGGGCCATAAGGTCAAATCTGTTTCTGTTAAATATTTCAAGATCCCTTGGACCAAGAATGATTTGTCTTATTGAATAGATGATCCCTATTGCTTTTTGGGGGTTAGTAGGTCCTAAAGGTCAAATTTTGTTTCTGCTAAATATCTCAAGAGCCATTTGCTCCAGAGTCTTCGAAATTGATAGGATTATTTACCTTATTGAGTATAATCTGAATCCTATTGTTTTATGGGTCACTTAGTCAAAATTCATGGTCGTAAATGTAAAATCTACCTATCTGTATGTATTCAAATTCTAAGTATTCTGCCTGTCTATATTTATTGCAATTCTAAGAATTTTTCCTGTCCGTATGTATTTGAAATTCTAATCAAACTGTTTGTCTGAATGTATTCAAATTCTAATCATTCTGTCTGTCTATGTATTTGAAGGCTATTGGTGCAGATACATGATGAGTTATTAATAGAAGTAGCAGACACTGACATACCAGTCATGATTAGTAAGTATTGTTGAACAACATCATACCAATTAATCCATTCAATGCGGATTTTTAAAAAATAGATTTGTTAAGTTTTACATTTGGGAGAATCCAGAGCCATTATCTAGGAATATCAAGATAAAATGTTAAGTTGAGTAGCAATCACTATAGAGCCTCATCAAGTACCCTTTTTCTTTTACTGTATAAGTTCTTTTGATATTGCACTAACACTTTCCCACCTGCGTACACATTTAGAGGGTAAAGTGCCAAAACTTTTATAATTATGCTGCTCTGAAAGTGGTTTACCAATTTTTTCAAGATGATTTGGCAGATATATTCCCTAGGTTAAGGGAAACCTTCTACAAAGATTTTCCTAGCCATATTGATTGTTTGAAAAACATGACCACCAAGGCTCACCATAAAAACCGGGGTAAAATGAAAAAAACTTTCTTAATTCTCTTCTGCACTGCAACAGTTTATCTGATTTCAAGACAATTTGGCAGAAATGTTCCTTAAATTTTCAAGTCATTTACTGATGTTGAAATGAGGGTAAAATGACAAAACTTTTAATTTCTCATCCGCTGGTTCTGTTGATCTGATACTCAGTACTGTGTCCAGGTGAGGTATCCACCTTTGCCGTGTTGTTAGCATCAGGGATTTGGAACAGGGTATCTTGGGTTCGATATCCAGTTGTGATGTTCATGGTAGAGTGTCCTTGAGCAAGGCACATTTCCTAGTCTAATACTGGTTTGTTTATTCAGCGATTATGAATAAGTTAATTGTCGCCGTAATATAACTGAGCGATACAGGGTCATATGGTCCCCTTGATTCTCTTCACATAAGTTGTTTACCTGTACTTCAATAGGTTCTACATTTGTTTTAATCATTTTTACAATGTGTTTAAGTACCATATCATGTTTATGCTGTCATCCTCCCTTTCATTAACCCTTTCCTACTCATTAATAGTCTGCAGCAGACAACTGGAAACATCTACCATTAAGTATTAATCTAAAATAAATATCTATATATGCAACTTAAATCACTGAATAGGGTTGAAAATAGTGTGGCAAGAGGAGAAATTGATTATGAATAATTTCTCCTTTTGCTAGTGTGTTTTCAGTAGTCGTCTGCTGTAGATGTGTCAAAATAAGCAGGTGAGAAAGGATTTAATGTATTCAAAAATTGTTTCATATAGAAAAATTAAGTCTTTTCTTTTACCCTTTTCAAACTAGATTGCTAATAGTGAAGATTCTGATCAGACTGTGCAGTGTTGCAGGATGATCTGGATCTTCTCTGGGTGCATCTGGGCAATTTTCACATGACATGGCCCTAACGTTTTCCTTGTAGATGTAATTCAAGATGTCATGCAGTCCCAACAGAAACTTTGTGGAACAATGGTGACCTTGAAAGTTCCTACACCAGTATCCATTAGTGTAGGAAAGACATGGGGACACATGAAGGTCATGGGAAAGGCTGAAGAAAGAGTCAATGACGTAATATGAAAAATGTAAATTTTATTGATTAATTTTTATGCAAACAATTCATGAACCTTTCATTTAAAAAATGTCACTTTAACAACATATCTGCAGCAGACGACCTAAAAATCATCTTGGAAAAAATATGGTATAATCTCTATAAATGAAAATTTGATAACTGTATCGAACTGAAAACACTCTAGTGGAAGGAGAAATCTCAATTGATGCGCCTTTTCTCCTGTTACCGAGACGTCAAAAGTCACCTGCTGTGTATATCTTATTTTTAGGATCTTTATGTGTTATTGACTTCAAACTGCTTATTACTTGTTCTATATAATCATTCAAGCAAAAGCAACATTTCTGTATACATGTACAACAAGTATGCATATACGAGGACAAAAGAGGATATATGATAATTTCCTTGTTTGCTACACACCGCTGAAGTTAATAGACATTATTTATTGATTTTACACTTCCCTTATATTATTAGAAATTACTTAACACCATAGAAATGTTGGCCGGAAAATAATACAAGTGTTGAAAACATTGTTTGAAAATGGGAAATTTATCTTTTTGAGCACCTTCTCCTTTACATGCAATGAATACAAAATATCAACAGCTACAAAGGTGTCAAAAAGGTAGTATATATGAGGGAAATGGTTGACACATTACAGTATTTGGGAAGGAATTAACTCCTTCCCTGACACAGGTAACGTGTAACACTTACACCTTGGCAGCACCCAATCTTTGAAAACATTGTGAAAATAGTAGAAATTACCTAATCTGAGCAATTTACCATTTTCCCTCGGTGTCTTCAAGTCTGTATACAAAACAATGCTGCCAACTTCCAGAAGCTTAACGTTTGATTACAGGTTTTCAAAGCAGTTGATTCTTAAGATATCATATTGTGTGAAAGGTTGAATATAGAGGTGCTATGATATCATAACAGTTTGTAGGGGAAAAAAATCAGTAAGAAGAAAATTGCAAAACAAGTTGCATGTAAGTCTTGCAATAACTGCACATAACATTCAGTCTGAATAGTTTCTTTCAATTGCAATATGTCAAGGATAATTGAACCGTCACGCGAGAAAACCAACATTATGGCATCTGCGTAATCATACTAATGTATCGACCAGATCAGCCTGCGCTTGCTGTTTCGGGCCGACACATTCCGTCTCAGGGGATAGAGGTATATAGTAATGCTTCCTGAAACAGAAAATCCACTGGAGGCAAAACGTGTCTGTCCGGGTCAGTCTGTGCAGCATGCTTACGCTGATCAGGGTCAACACTTTACGCAGAGACCACATTGTTGGTTTTCTCGAGACGGCTCAATTGTATCATGTGTTAATGTGATAGAAGTCACTAAAGCAAACATAATGGCAATTGTAGGCAAAAGAAATTTCAACTGTTTTCAAATTTGTGATTACCGGGTATCCATTATCACCTGAACAATTATTCAATATCAATCTGTCTGCAGCCGATTTGATGTTTACGGGGAAAGGATTGAATCCATCATCATCATCCAAAATGCGCTCCAAATGTCCCTTTATTGAAATATTACATGGCAGACTGTCAAGGCACGTTGGGTATAGGGCGTTGTATAGGCATCACCTTATGATCAACAATCAATGTGTTTATATTTGTTTTGCTTTTTAGGACATCAGATGAGTTAATGCAACCTATTTACTGAGTAGACCCGGTTAATCTTTGTTTACATGTATTGTTTCTTATTCATTTAGTTAGGCATTCCAATAAAATTTGAATCTATCACTTTCATTGATTGAAAAAGCATTGCATCGATTCGGTTGGCTAAGGGGTTGATTCCAATTCTCCTTTCGTTGGGTTTGTTACCCTCACAGTCAGCTATACCGACATTTGGCGTGCTGGTTAATTCGTCGGCATTGCAAACAGTTGGGTTGTTACAACATCTCTTGTTTTTCTTCAGGTTTCTGCACACATATTTCTGTATCGCTGACAATACCATCTTTCTGGGGGCTAGCTGAGAGTGTGGCAAAGCCAAAACAGGAGGCGAGAAGAATTGATACCCCTGAAATATGTAAATGAGGTGTAATGAAAGACAAGAGGATTCTTGTGTTGCATTTAAGTAACTTTTAACACTCTCCTTTAATGCTGATATTGTTTGATGTAATTGTATACACATGTAGCAGACAAGGGTTGAATATATTGTGGCAAAATGATTATGATTATACTTTAATTTATAGAGATTTTACATATTTTATTTTTACCATTCGGTTCATCTGCTGCACATTAGATTATCCTGTGTCACCGGTATAGCACCAGGCCGGTAGGTGCTGTCAGACCAGGCTGGACACAACATCAGTGTTTTCTTGATATACCCAAGGACACTATATAGTTTCCTTCATAAAAACTAAAATGGGCTGGCACCAACCATGCTGTCAGACCAGGCTGGACACAACATCAGTGTTTTCTTGATATACCCAAGGACACTATATAGTTTCCTTCATATAAACTAAAATGGGCTGGCACCAACCTGGACACTATATAGTTTTCTTGATATACCCAGGGACACTATATAGTTTTCTTGATATACCCAAGGACACTATATAGTTTTCTTGATATACCCAGGGACACTATATAGTGTTCTTGATATGCCCATGGACACTATATAGTTTTCTTGATATACCCAGGGACACTATATAGTGTTCTTGATATGCCCATGGACACGATATAGTTTTATTGATATACCCACAGACACTATATAGTTTTCTTGATATACCCAGGGACACTATATAGTTTTCTTGATATGCCCAAGGACACTATATAGTTTTCTTGATATACCCAAGGACACTATATAGTTTTCTTAATATACACAAGGACACTTTATAGTTTCCTTGATATACCCAAGGACACTATATAGTTTTCTTGATATACCCTGGGACACTATATAGTTTTCTTGATATACACAAGGACACTATATAGTTTTCTTGATATACCCTGGGACACTATATAGTTTTCTTGATATACACAAGGGCACTTTATAGTTTCCTTGATATACCCAGGGACACTATATAGTTTCCTTGATATACCCAAGGGCACTTTATAGTTTCCTTGATATACCCAGGGACACTATATAGTTTTCTTGATATACACAAGGGCACTTTATAGTTTCCTTGATATACCCTGGGACACTATATAGTTTTCTTGATATACACAAGGACACTTTATAGTTTTCTTGATATACACAAGGACACTATATAGTTTCCTTGATATACCCTGGGACACTATATAGTTTCCTTGATATACCCTGGGACACTATATAGTTTTCTTGATATACCCTGGGACACTTTATAGTTTTATTGATATACCCAAGGACACTATATAGTTTTCTTGATATACCCAAGGACACTATATAGTTTTCTTGATATACCCATGGACACTTTATAGTTTTCTTGATATACCCAAGGACACTATATAGTTTTCTTGATATACCCATGGACACTTTATAGTTTCCTTGATATACCCAAGGACACTATATAGTTTTCTTGATATACCCATGGACACTTTATAGTTTTATTGATATACCCAAGGACACTTTATAGTTTTATTGATATACCCAAGGACACTTTATAGTTTTCTTGATATACCCTGGGACACTATATAGTTTTATTGATATACCCAAGGACACTTTATAGTTTCCTTGATATACACAAGGGCACTTTATCGTTTTCTTGATATAAACCAAAATGGACTATAGACTCTTCCACGTGCAAAGCTGGGCAATTTTAAAATGTCAGCATTGGAAGCCTTAATAAAGTAATCAAATATTTACCTCCAAACAGGAATACTTCATCGTAAGAAGCGCCTTTGTCTAATGCTATCCCTGAAGTTAAAAAGACAATGTGATATATATATTGGACCTTTCTGAGATGCAAACGGGTCTTGTCGGATCTGCTCCAGATGTATTTTGAAAGCATTATGGCAAAGGAGAAATTAAATGCTATAAATGAGCAATTTCTCCTTGTGCAACAAGTATTAATGTATTCCAAAATAATTGTAATTTATAAATAAAATCATTTATTAAAAAAAAATCCGGTTTTTGCTTACATCTTATCAAATTGTCTGCCGCATATTTGTCTTATGTTGAACGGGTTGAACAATACATTTAAACACACTCTTTTTAAATGAGAGTCTTTATTCACCAGTATGAACTGGTTTTGATAGTTATAGATATCTATGAATGCAAAACACGTAGATTATACGATCTTGAATAGTGAGAAATGTACACAGTCTATACTGTTAACATAATAATGTAGCTTCAATTTACATAAATACAGGCAGACTGTGTTAACCCTTTCCCACAGGCAACAGCAGAAGACGACTTTGAAAACATGCACGATCGAACCAATTTGGAAACTACCTTTAAATGTAAGTACGATACTTTGATTGAGTTGAAAACATGGTGACACAAGGAGAAAATGCTTGTTTTGAAAAGCCGTCTGCTGCATTAACGTCTAGTACGAAGAGTTGAAAAACAAATACGTTTGTGATCTCGCTTTGAGCAGTTTCTTCTTTTGTCGCCATGTTTTCAAAAAGCCGTCTCAGCTGCATTGATGTCAGAAGGAAAGTGTCAATATGTGGCGTTCAATCTACCGTAACGTCTAGTACGAAGAGTGTTGAAAAACAAATACGTTTGTGATCTCGAAATAGTAGTAATTTCATACACATATCTTCAAATTTAATGATCACTATGAGAAGGGTTAGTAAGTGTTTTTACTGTATAAATTGTTATTTCATTTCATCAAGTTTTATTATCACTTCTTACAATATACATAATGCGTTTTACATATCGATGGATGCACGCCAAACGGTTTAAATTATATCTTACAAGAGAAAGTTGATGCAAGGCATCAATGTCGCCAAGAATTCATTTATGTATTTGTTATTACAAATGCATTCTT
>JAUELF010162258.1:0-14783 GCA_031471495.1 Clinocardium nuttallii | reverse complement strand
TTATATACAAGGAAAACAAGCAATGTGCCCTTGTTGTCATATTTATTATATACAAGGAAAACAAGCAATGTGCCCTTTTTGTCATATTTATTAATGGATTGTAATAATGTCATCAATCTTGGTAGAGCCTAAAGGGTCGGTCGCCCATCAGTCAAATTATTTTAAAATCAGGCCAATATGTTTGTATAGGAAGATCTTTCAAAAATTCATATGTAAACATGTAATGTTAACAAGTCCTCCTCCTTTTGGTCATGTATTTCAATGAATCAGAATAACTCACAACATTGATAGAGGGTCACCAAAGGAGCATGTGCTAAATTATTTTCTATTTTGCCCATTGTTTTTGTACCAGAAGATTTTTAAAGTTTTCATTATTCACACATGGAAAACAGCTACGCTCCCTGGCAGAAATGTTTTTAAATGGATCAGAATAATTTAAACAACCCAGAAATAGGGTAAGCCAAGGAACATGTATGCCAAATTATTTTCAATGGCCAGTACATTTGGATAAGATTTTTTCTAAGTTTACACAAAAAGGAAAACGAGCTCTGCTCCCTTGCAGCCATATTTTTCAACGTATCAGAATTATTAAAACAATCTTGAAAGAGGATCACCCAAAGAACATTTGACCATTATATTTATTCAAATTGGGCCTGTATTTTTGGACAAGATTTAAAAGGTTTTGGCATTCTTCCCCTTTTCTAAATCGGCAGCAATCCAAGGTCTGCATGGAATTGAATACTTTGAACAAATTACAAACAGGACCATATAAGAAACATTCCTATGAAATTATTTTGAATTTTGATCATTGGTTTAGGAGAAGTTGTTTGTAGACAATGTGAATAGACAAGATGACAACAACGACAAAGGGTGAACGATAACTCACCTTGAGCACTTACTACTCAGGTGAGCTTAAAACAGTCGACCCCCTTGCATGGCCTCCGCTATCGGTCGCCAATTGTGAAGACAAAATAAATTGGCTCAAGAAATAAAGAATTTGTGAAAACAGTTGCGAAAGAAAATTCTCTGCAAATCGAGCCGCCATTTTGTTTTATAAATGCTCTAAGCGTCGTATATTTTCAATGATGTAACCATGATATTGATTTTTTTATCCCTGCGAATGCAACTTGCGATAACTAAACAGGTAACCAGTCTTGACATGTGACAATGTGAAGGTCAAGCGCTTGTTATTTTTCACACGTTTGATCAATATATTGGACAAATTAGTGTGATGGACGATTAATCGATGTTGGTATTAACGATTAAAGTGGGACGATCGTTAACATTTTGGTTGTTTGTACTTTGATGATACTGAAAAGACGTACTTTTTTAATTTGAACGGCGCGTTTGGTCCGTAATCAAGAGCGTGTTTGACCAACAGCAGACGACTTTGAACATAATTAGTCAATACATAGAAAATCTCTATATTAATTGAATGAATAACCTATGACTAAAAGTGGAAAACATTGTGTCAAAAGGAGAAATTGCATGTTTTGTGCGATTTCTTCTTATGTCAGTATGTTTTCAAAAAGCTGTCTGCTGCAGAGGCGTCAGAAAGCATCTATACGAGGGAAAGGGTTAATTAAAGAAGCTTTTATAATTTAATAATTATATCAGAATCATGGTCTCAAAATGTGAAAAAAGAAAACATTGAACCAGAAAATAGAAAAAATCTATAAAGATAGATATGACAAGTTAATAATTTTATCCGTTGATAATATTTAGAAGTGGCTTCAAAGTTGGCTCAAATTTTGGCTCCAACTTTTTTCAACTTGGCGAAAGTGTTGGCAAAAGAAAAAAAATCTCCAGGGGAGGCCCTGACCCTTCGGTTGGGCCAATTTTTAACCAAGTGACATAATTTCAACAATCTTTGTAGAGGACCCCTAAAAAATGCTTCACACCAAATATCTAAGCCTTAAGCTTTTCAGTTTCAGACGAGAGTTTTGCATGGAATTCATTTTTGAACAACTTTTGAAAGAGGATCACCCAAGACCAATTCTAAGGAAAACATGTGTCACCTTCAAAATGTGGGTAGTAGCAAATGAGAACGTGGCTGGAAAGACATCTAAAAAAATATGCATTCTAGAATCAGAGGACTAGATTAGTATGAGTGAACTGATTTTTCACAACCATATTAATAACTCCATTAAACCTTATTTGGTGGGTACTCCAAAGAATCGTCAAACTACAAGTACCCACAATATAGGGTTTGAGAGTTGAATAAGGATTTGGGTGTGTGAAATAATCTTCTTATCTAGAGCTCTGCATGCTAAAGTTATGGTTCATATGCAAGTTGCAAATCTGCAGATTAAATTTACCCACAAACCAAGTTTTACATTGAATGATTGTGGGGTAAAAAGCCAGGTTTCCATGGTTATTTAGTCAAATCATGGTGACTAGTTCTCACACAACATTTTCCACATTATCGGCTGCTTTTCCACATAGACTGTTAGCCAAGTGTTGGAAGACGAATGATGCTGACCGAGTTCATGTTATTGGAATTTGAGATCTATGTAAGATTATTGAAAAGTATGCAGGCGAGTTATCTTCCTTGTATAATGTACCATTCACAAGGCATAAACCTTGCAACTTTTAAGAGCATCTTTATCTCCCTTTCCCTCATAAAGACGCCTCTGCAGCAGACAGATTTTTTAAACAGTAACACAAGTTTGTGCAATTTCTTCAATTTCTCCTTTTGCCACAATGTTTTCCACTCAATTATACAGATTTTCCAGTTTTTGACAAAATATGTTTAAAGTCATCTGCTGCAGAATTGTCATATGATGGAAAAGGCAAACTTTCATATATATAGCTAAGCTTGTCTTGTTTTCCCCACATAGTCCAACATAAGAAGAATACTTCACAATCTACAACTACTATATAACTGTTATGTTGTTTTATGAGTTGTTCACCTTGAAATCATGATGATGAAAACAAAAAGGTCACTTAGCATATCAAGTGATGCGAAAAGTAGTTTATATGTACATACTCATTTTGATTACAATTGAGCTTTTTACTCCAGAAATAAAGCTAATTCTATGTATGGAATGGAGGAATCTGACAAAGCAGCGGATACACTTTGTGTTCTGTCATGGTTTTCTCAGAAAAGTTCTACCAACACCAACAAAACATTTTCCTGGTATCTAAATACTATTTGCAGGTGATGATGATGAGATTTCCACATCATTATTGTCCCCATTGAGACACATTATACAGAATTCCTGGAATAACAGGTAAAAAATAGATTATATATTGTATTTGCTTTATGTTCCAGGATACAAAAGCTGAATGTGTTTGTGACAACTAATGAGCCGGCCAGCGAGAAAATCAACATTGTGGTCTCTGCGCAAAGAAGCCACCTGGATCAGCATAAGCATGCCACATGGGTGGATACATTACGCTGGTGTTTTCGTAGAATGGCTCAAGTATAGATTAAGATCTACTTACACATATATGCAATCTGATCCAAGTATGACTGTCAGACAGTTTGAACACCTACTTTAAATTAAGTGAAATAGAACAGAAAATAGGTTGTGAATTAGGCTTTCACAATTGTCCTGATATTTTTTTGGATGAAACTTTCAATGTACCAGTACATGTTATTTCAAAACAAATGTGCTCCAAGTTATGCATGTGTCACCTGCAGGAAAGTGGATAATACATTAGAAATCGCAGGACAAAACCACACACATACAGAGTTACGCAGGCACTATAATTATTGTGCACTACGCATCTGCAGATTACAAGCTATCTTCATACCAAGTTTTAAGTTGATACAGTGGAAAATAAGTGTGAAAATGGCTGAATAAGAAACAATGAAAAGGGGAGAGAATCCCAAAATTGTATGAGTTATTTTCCTTATATTGTTCTATTCTCCGGATCACAAAGTATAAATGGTAGAAATTTGAAATGAACTAATCCATCAGAAACACTGTTTTGGCCAGTAAATGCAAAGCAGACAGACAGAAAGTCGGACAACATAAAAGTGGTTACATTAATGCCATGATGAAAATATTTGTGAAGTTACAAAGTTCATAGGGGAATTAGTATCATCTGCTTATGAATGATTATTCCTTGCCAACAACAATCTCACATGAGGTGGTATGTTCTGGTAATGTTCCATATAAAAACTTATTCATTATTCAACTTTCAATATTGTTATTTCATTTAAATATCACATGATTGTGTTCATATATCACCAAGATTCCAAGAAATAAATCAGCATGAGAAAGCTTTAGTTCCTAATATTGGGTGATACCAGGTGTCCATAATATATGAAATAGCATAACCCTTTCCAACATACAAACACATCTGCAGCAGACGACTATTAAAATGTCTGGACAAAAGTTAAAGTATAATTATGAAATGTAGTTGAAAACATTGTTGCAAAAGAAGAATTTGCTCATGTTGATCAATTTCTTCTTTTGCCACAATATTTTCAAGTCATATATGCTTTAGCAGCGCCATAAAGCGTCTGTATGTGGGAATAATATTTGGACTTAATAAACATATTCACCATGAAATTAAAATAAACATGACATGAATTTTCATCATCAGTCCTTTTTGCAATGTATTATGTATAAGCCCTTTTGCATGATAGCAGGTGTCCAAATGATACAAACTGACTTATCCCAAATGAAGGAGGCCTCTTTGAAAACGTGTTGCAAAAATAGGGAAAATCTATATAATCTTAGGTATAATTATTAAATACAGATGAAAACCTTGAGCAATTTCTCCTTTTGCCACAATGTGTTCATTAGAGTCATCTGCTGTAGAGAAGTCAGAAAGCCTCTGTACAGTGGAAAAGGGCTAAACAAAATCACCATTATGGTAAACAATATTAGAACAACGGAACTGTTTTTGATAAATGTTAGGTTGGATATGTTTCAAAGACTTCTAATTAGTTCCTGGTAGACACAAATCATTCAGTATCAGGATGTGAGTGATGTGAGATCTAGATATTCCCTATAACCCTTTTCCTCATATAGACGCTTTCTAACATGCAGCAGACGGCTTTTTGAAAACAAAGTGACAAAAGAAGAAATTGCTCAAGACAAGCAATTTCAACTTTTGACACAATGTTTTCCACATTTAGGCATAGGTTATCCATTCAATTATAGTGATTTTCTATTTTTTGACAAAATACGTTCAAAGTCGTCTGCTGCAGAATTGTCCGATGCATCAGCAGCAGACGACATCTGAAAACATATTGAGCAATTTCTGCTATTGCCACACTATTTTCAACTCTAGACTATAGTTATACTGTATGAACATTTATAGAGATTATAATAAATATGTTTGTAAAGCTGTTGTGCATTGGAAACAGATAAATCACCCATTCAAGCTCCATTTTTTGACAATGCTTCATAAAACATTTCTAAAAAGGTGATAGACTTTACATTCTGTGATATTTTTAAGTGCAAATTCCCCTTATCCACAATTATTCCAAAGGTCGTCTGCTGCAGGTGTCAACATTCGTCTGTATCAGGTGAAGGGTAAAAGCACATATTTTGCCAAGACAGAACTCTTTATCAGACTGTCATGCAATATGCTGTGTCTGGGAATTTCCCATTAATAACTCATTTATTATCTAGCTATCAAACTATTCCAGGAAAGAGGTATGTCATGCTGTTGTCATATAACAACATTTGCATAGATTTCATTTTATTGTAATGTTTCTTTATTTTGCATTGTCACTGTAACTTAACCTGACACTTGTAGGATGTCTGAATGTTGGCTGCTTTTAAAATATTCAAGGAGGAAAATTCTGCATAATTGCAACTATACACTTTTGATACTGAATTGAATTTTCTTTGGGGTAAACTTAGAAACTACTGTACACCTATTGATAAATTATTCGTTCCTAGTATGTTTTAAAAAAAGTTCTGCTGCAAAAGATGCCACACAATTATTTGTATCATGATTCATGAAAAAGATTAAAAGTGCATCTGTATTAGGAAAAGGTCATCAGAAGATACCATTAGAACTATTCTACATGACAACAAATTCTTATATCCTTATAATTATTAAAGAAGCCATCTTGTGATTTTGAGTAGTGTGGACTCTCCGGCTAGGCATCATCAAATGTAATATTGAGTCGGCCTCAGAGCAGTGGTAGTGAAGCGTCCATCTTGTGGACTCTCCGGCTAGGCATCATCAAATGTAATATTGAGTCGGCCACAGAGCGGTGGTAGTGAAGCGTCCATCTTGGGTGATGGAGGTTGGGGTTTAATCCTCGGCCTGGTCATACCAAAGACTTTAAAAATGGCTTTCAAGTTTCCTTCCTGTACACTCAGGGTTGAGAGATAAGCGATGCGACTGACTCACTGGTGTCTGGATAAATGGACCAATAGTACTAGAGATAAGCCATGCGACTGACTCACTGGTGTCTGGATAAATGGACCAATAGTACTAGTATCTTTCCCATTAAACACAGTGATAAAGCAGAAAAACTGTTGAAAGAGGTTTAAAATGCCAAACAAGCAAATAAATAAAGTTAAATTGAAGAATAACTAGTGAGGCTATGCTTCTAGCTTTTTTTGATAAAAGATATCTAGGGCAATATTACATGTACATGTATACATGTTGTGGAGGCTCTGGTGACACAGTGTGGATGTACAGGCTCGCAGGAGTGTGTACAGGCTCGCAGGAGTCGTCACTGTTTGCACGGGCTCACAATAGTCTTCACTGTCTGCACAGGCAACAAGACCCTAATTTACTTGACAATAGTTCAAATATATTCCATTGCCTACACAGATTTTGTTTTCAGATTGTCATTTGAGAGGGAGCGTCTGTCTGGGAGTTATGAAGAGATAACTTGGTTATCATTTGTTTTTCAAATTCTGAAATTTATTTTCTTATGACAATGCATGTATAATAGTAGAACCTCTACTATCAAGCATTCCTAAAACAAATATCTTTTAATGCCTTTGTAGCATGCAATTTCTTGGAAACATTGTTAGGAAAAAAAGTAGAAAATTGCATAGCATATGAAAGTACATTTCTTTATATGCTTTTAGAGAAAGGGAGAGAATAACCTCATAAAAATTATTCTAGGACAAATGATAGGGTTGTATAGATTGTCTCCCTTATTATATTTAAAAAAATACAGTACTGTTATTGGAGGGAGTTTGCACCTGTTGATGGGAAAATGAACAATTTGGGGTTTCCCAACACCATAGGCTTAACTCTGCCATTACATCTGCTCTATCTTATAAGACTCCACACAAGTTAATCCGTTCCCACTTACAATAAATCTGCAGCAGACGACTTCGAAAATATATTGACAAAAACATGAAAAATCTAAATAAATGAAGGTTTTATTATTAAAAAGAGTTGAAAAAATTGTGGCTAATGGAGAATGGCTTGTTTTGAGCAATTTCTCCTTTTTTGTCACAGTGTTTTAAAAAGAAGTTGCAGCAGAGGCGTCAAAAAGCGTCTTTATGTGGGAAAGGGTTAAGAGAACCTTCAAACAAACTTGTGGAAGTTTTATGTGAGCAGATTAGATTTTGATCACAAAAGCCAATTTGTACCTTTTCCCATGGACTGGCTCACGTCAGAATGATAGGTGCTTTAGTTCTCACATGCAGATGCTTTCTGATGACAGATGACTTTTTAAAACGTAGCAAAAGGAGAAATTGCTCATAATTAGATATTTTCAAAGACATCTGCTGCTGAATTGTTGTATGTGGATAAGGGTTAAATGTTGATTATAAACAGGATTTTTCTCATTTTGCCACAATGTTTTTCACTTTAAGTCTAAGAGATTTTCCATTTTTTGACAAAATATGTTCAAAGTCGTCTGCTGCAGAATTGTCTAATGAGGGAAAGGATTAACCAATTACATTTGCATGAGCAACGTCATAAGAAAAACCACCCTTTGAAGGTATTGACATAAATTCTCTTTACAATCAAGTAACAGCTTTGAAAAATTAAAGTATTTTTGTTACAACCATTCTCTTAGGTTTCCAGGATGGTAGTACAACTAGATGGTAAACAGGGAAGATTCTAATCTGATGGTGTTGAGGTGCAGGCTCATCAAGATCTTAACCCTTTCCCACATACAACAAATCTGCAGGAGACGACTTCGAAATCCTAGTGACAAACACCTGAAAAATCTCCATAAAAGATCGCTTAATTGTTAAATAAAGTTGAAAACATTGTGGACAAAGGAGAAATTGCTCATTATGAGCAATTTCACATTTGGCTACAATGTTTTCAAAATTCGTCTGCTGCTATTGTGTCTGCAGGTGGGAAAGGTTTAAACAAATCCAATCACAGCCTTGTATAATCTGTTTTCGGTCATGCTTGTAGGACAAGACGGTGAACAGAGATGATCCTTTACTGAAAACATGGAGGTGCATGCTCATCTTGATGTTTCCTGGGCGCAAATTCCAAACAGACAATTTTCATGTGATGTCGCCCACACAATATTCTTTAAAACTCAAAGTTGATGAAATATACATTTTTTCTATTAAATTGGAAATTACAAGGCTGAAAAGGAGTTGAAAACTCTGCAGGACAAATGTGAAATTGGGATGTTTTGAGCTGCTGCAAAGGCGTACAAAAAGGTCTGCATGATATAAATGACATTCAGGTTATAATTGTGTTCAATTGAACACACAGATAGAGGTACATCTTATAACCCTGGCTTTTCAAAAATCAATTTACACTAAGTCATATTTGTTATATAATCCTTTTTTTTCCTTTAATTATCTCACACTTATAATGTGTAAATCATAGTTTTGATTTATCTCATAAAAAAAGAGGTAACTTGGAATTTCATGTTTCCTATCATAAATCAAATCTCTCTTTCAAAATAATCGAAGATCCACATAACAAACAACGCATTTGAAATCATCATGTCTGAATATTATATAAGATCAATGCCTTGGTAAAAGATTTACCTCTATATAGAGAATGTAAGAGTGACCTACCTTTCTTGTAGCACTGGTGGGCGGTGTAGACCAGTGTCCCGCACCGGTGGGGAATGAGTGGATGCCAAAATTTGATGTAAAATTCCAATATCTGTAACATAGGAATATGTAATCTGTCAAAAATATCTCTTTTTTACTCAAATGACATACACAAAATTTGCAGCAGACAACTTTGAATATATTTCGACAAAATTATGGAAAATGTCAAGGAATGAAAGTTTAATTATTGAATAGAGTTGAAACCATTCTGGCAATTGGAGAAATAAACCATTCTGGCATTATGAGCAATTTCTTCTTTTGCCACAATGTTTTCAAAATATATCAGCTGCAGATGTGTTAAATAGCAAAAATGCTTTTGAAGTATATGATTTTCGAAAACACAATGTAAATATTATAGGTGAAAATGCTTTTATATAATACTTATTTTCCTTTGTATTTTTAGCATAGTATTGTCATGCATGACATTTATTTTATTAGGCAATGAACCTCTGTGTTCATCTCATATATGTAAATAAACTCATTCATTAATTCATTTAATGTATTTTGCTATACAAGGTTTTGTATTTGGGAAAGGATTAATAAACAAGACCTCAGGCTGACGGTGTCTCTCTCTTCTTGGTAAATCGCATATAAAATGGTATCAATTTGCAAAAGTACCAATTTCAGTTAATGAACCTTAAAAAGTAAATGAAGATCAATACTTTGCTATCAACATGTCATGATAAATGCTAAACTCACTACATTTATAATAACTGTAATATATAAACAAGGCTTGTTATTTCCTAAATTTGACTTAGTGACCTAGTTTAAAACTTAAATATTATGAAAACAATCCATGAAGATTGGATGGAAAATGACTTCTGACCTCTACAGTCAATGTTAACCAGGGTTAATTTACCTAACCAAGGTTACGTTCTGGCCAACAGTGACCTTGTCCTTAGTTATTTTGCCGCTGAATGATGTTCCAGGACCCAACAATACACCTGACAAAGTAACAGAAAAATTTGACCAGGGGTTGCGGAGTAATAGAGAATTGAAAAAGTGGCCGCTACCATCGCCGCCGCCAGAAAAGTGACTGTTTTGTCTCACTCCATATGAGTGGGCAAGACAAAAAGAAAAAAAATGCCTCTTCAAATGTATAGCTCATATTATTAAGGTAGAATACAGTTTGTGAAATGTTTCAAAAGTAGAGGACACTTAACCCTTTCACACCTGCAGATGCATTTTGACGCAATAGCAGCAGACAACTTTTGAAAACATGTTGGCCAAAGGTGAAATTGCTCATTATGAGCAATTTCTCCTTTAAACACAATATTTTCAACTTTATTTAACAAATAAGCTATCTTTTATGGAGACTTTTCAGGTTTTTGTCACTATGTTTTCAAAGTCATCTGTTGCAAATTTGTTGTATGTGGGAAAGGGTTAAAGTATCATATCAAGTACAAGGATAAGAAACTAAATCTCAAATCATAATTTATTGCTAATGAATAATATCTACACTGTTACCTTGATTTTCTTTAAAAGGTGACTTGGACCTGGTTCTAGACTTTGTTTTTGTTGATTTTCCCTTGGGAGAGCGACCTTTAGGTGACAGTGCCCTTGACCTGTAGTCAATGTCAGAAGTATCATACAAGGTAGGTCTTGGTGCCCTTGACCTTGGCGCTGGGGTATGAAGCGGAGACATACTCTCATCCTGGTCCATGGAAGAATATTTCTGAATTCTTTCAGAGTAGTCCACATTGGGTGCTTGTCTGTGAAGAGTTGTTTTAGAAAATGCTTTGTTCTGGTTGGCAGTTGGTTTCTGACTATCACTGTGTATATAGATATGAGACTCCGGACTGGGTGGAGCTTGTCTTCCAACTTGTGACCTTGAACTTGCATCTCTTGTCAAGGAAATAAGCTTCGCCTGAAAGAACATTTAATTGTTAACAAATAAATGAAATCCTTTGACATTAAAAAAACATACTCATGATGAACAATGTCTGCTTTTTAAACAACATTTTCACATCTCTTCCATTACTCTACTATCATTTCTTGAAATTGTCCATATTTTTGCCTAGATGATTTCACAGCAGTCTGCTTCAGATTTATGTTTTTGGGAAAGGGTTAACTGCACACCTTATATCTTCCGATGAAATTCTCCATGAAATATACAAATGTTTCTTTGCAAACTCATGCTTTGATTTATTTAGGTTCTCCTATTTTTCTTGCAGATGTTTGAACATGAACAAGTTACTCTTTATAATTGTGATCCACCTCCAATATAAAATTGCAAAAGAATGCTTTGAACACCTTGGTATACCAGTTCCTAAACTACCCTTTTTACAAGTTTTTTTTCTAAAATTTAACCTACTTTTTTGTTTGATCGCCTGACCTAGATTCAAACCCAACTAGGATGTGATGGAGATTAATGTTCTGATGATTTTTCATAAAGATTGGATGAAAGAATATGGCCTCTATTGTGTTCACAAGGTTTATCTAAAATTTGGTCTAGTTACCTAGTTTTGTAACCCACATGACCCAGTTTGATGGAAATGAATATTCTGATGACTTTTAAACGAGATTGGATGAAAAATATGGCTTCTAGTGTGTTCGAAAGGTTTTTCTTAAATTTGGTCTAGTGACCTAGTTTTTGATCCCATATAAACCAATTTTGACCCTGACTGGGATTTGAATGAGATTCTTCTGGTGAACTATTATAATGACTTGATGAAAAACGAGGCTTCTAGGATTTTCACAAGGTTTTCTAAAATTTGACCTAGTGACCTACTTGTTTACCCCCATGTGACCCAGTTAAGAGTTTGGTCGAGATTTGATTGAGACGAAAGTTATGATGAACTTTCTTGAAGATTTGATGGTCAATGTTGAGAATTCACAAGCTATTTGTGATAGAATCCCTAATCAATATTAGTTCAAAACAACATTTTGAGGCAATCTAATTGAAATTTGCAGTCTGATATGTCCCTATGGTGGTTTATATTTCCATATAATTTTAATCAGAACACTTCAAACATGCCTTAGATATGGCTCTGGAAGGACAGACAGACAGACAAAGTCAAACCATAAATCATATCCTTCGGCAGTGGATAAAAATCTAAAAAAGGATACTTATATATCATATCAGGTAATGAATTAGCCTTTCCCATAAACATCAATATTGCAGCAGATGACTTTGATAATATCTTTGCAGACACATGGTAAATGTCTATAAATCAACATGTAATTATTTAATAGAGCTACAAATCAGTGTGGCAAAAGGAGAAAATGCTTGTTTTGAGCCTTTCTCAATGTTAACAATAGATGTCTGCTGCAGAGGCTTCAGAAAAGTATGTATGTTATCAAATTACAAACCTGCATCTCCATCTGTTGATCCTGCAGTTTTTCCATGTACTCTATTCTCCTCTCAGTCACATCAGTCAACTGTCTCTCCAACTGAGTGACCCGATCTTCCTTCACTGTAGATGTGACCTTGACCCCACCTCCCTTTTGTAGCTCATTTATCTTCTCGACTAACTCGGCCATTCTAGCCTCCATCTCATATTGGGCCTACAAATACAAACATAGCCTTAGTATATCTATTGGGTTCTATAATGTATGTTATCTTAAATGTGTCAATTTCTCCTTTTCCCTCAATATTTTCAATTCTGTATCAAAATTATATCTACAAGTTTCGAGATAAGGAGGATCAAATACTTCTTTGTCAAAATATCTTTCTTGATAAAACCTTTGCTGTGGGAACCCAAAAGAATGGTCTCACTGATTACCCAAAGCATAGGGTTGGCATGCCAAACAAGAATCACCCAAGATGAAGTAACACAATTTCTAATTAGCTAAACCATCATGGTTGAGGCAATCAGAAAGCAAGTTACTTTGTGAACATTCAAATGGTTATAGCATTATCATATACAGACTCAGGAAATGAGATGAACCAGTTTTCTTTCTTACCTTCAAAAAGGGCTGTGTTGCTGCCACTGCTGCACTGGCTGCTGCAGCAGCTGTGAGGACCTGATCATTTGATTGGCCAAGCTGTTGGTGGGTTTTCTGCTCTCCCACACTAGAGGTAGAACTAGCCTTACTGTCATGGCCGACAAGACGTGGCTGCACTATCCTTCTGATTGGTCCACCTTGTCTGATTAATTGAACATAATGTTTGATTATTATTCAGACATACATGTATTTATGTTTTAATCTAAAACAAATCATTAATAAAATTAGGTGTACACATTGGGGTTAGGAGAGTATTAGGGTGCAAGCCACATGCATCAAATTTAGGTGTTTTCATTGGTTGATAACAGATAATTTTCTGAAGCAGTCTGTTAGGCTTTGTTTGTAATGTGGGTATTATTTCCAACATTATTTTCTCAAAGTTTGAAAGAGAACTAACAATAATTAATTGGTTATTTAAATGCACTTCCATAATCTGCTTTGGAAAAATATTAGCAACGTCTGTAAGACATGAATGTCTCAACCACCCAAAAAAGTTCCAAGAAGTTAAGGATTAGGCTATGTACATAGAAGGATTTTTTAGTTATTGTGACCTTGACCTTTGCCATAGTCAGTGTAACTCCTTAAAGGATCATTGACATCAAACCTTTGTGCCAAAATATCATGAAAATCTACATAAAAAGTGCTAGAGTGGTGACTTCCTTTTGTACATACAGTAGTCTGTGACCCTGATTCGACCTAGGTTGGTAAAACACAAACTGGTCCAAGCTCCTTTTATACAAAATATCTGTCTTCAGTAAGAAGGAATTACACTTGCAACAGAAAGTGCTAGTGATGACATCATTTCATACAAATGTGTTTAACACTGAGACCTTGACATTGGACTTAAATGAGTGAAACATTAAACCAAGCTCCCTTGACACTAAACCTTTCCAAGAAGGAATTAAATCATCAAATGAATGTGCTTGATCAATGAAGATCTTTAGTAAAGACATAGAATAGCCATTGTGAAATTGATCTATGACCTTTGTTGGTTTAACATGATATTGACCAAGTTCTCTTGATACTGAACCTTTGTACGAAATATGAAGGAGTTTTGACCTCAAAATGAAGTGAGGGAGCTAAGATGTCTTTCCTTACAGACAAATGTATACATATGTACATTTGGAAGGATGAAAGCGGCGGACAGTCAAGGATAACCATATTTGCCCCAATCTCTTTCTAAAGTCATCTGTATCATGGTAAGGCTAAATTATTTTTCCAATTTATTAACATGCAGTATTTTAACAAAAAAGTCTTGATTAATATCTAATAATAATTACTGTTTGTGGTTAAACAAAATTCATGTTTTATCAGGCCAACATAAATCAAGACAAATAACCACATTAATCCTTTCCCACAGCAGCAAGACGACTTTGAAAACATACCAAAATTGGAAACTCCCTTTAAATGAAAGTTCAATAATTGAGTTGAAAACATGTTGACAAAATCTTGTTTTGAGCAATTTCTTCTTTTGTCAACATGTTTTCAAAAAGCTGTCCACTGCAGGGGCATCAGAAAGCATCTGTATGAGGGAAAGGGTTAAAGAAGCATACTTTAGATGAATAATAGTAAGCATAGCTGCTTCAAATCAGTTCTCAATCCTCACCCAGTGGATTACAAAATAAATTATGTTTGAAATGTAATAATTACAGTGAAGCTTAAGGCTGACTGTCTTTAGCCTTGTACATAAGCGTCTGAAATAAAACATATACGATGTAACATTTCTGTAACACTGCTACAGAAGCGTCTGAAATAAAACATATACGATGTAACATTTCTGTAACACTGCTACAGAAGTTGAAGATAGCATGAATATGTCTTTTCCATATACAGACACATTCTGCAATCTGCAACAAACAC
>JAUELF010162149.1:0-14784 GCA_031471495.1 Clinocardium nuttallii | reverse complement strand
GAAAGGAATATGGATGTTAAGTTATTAAAAATACTGGCATCTCGTGTAAAATTGTCATAATTCTCAAACTATTCAAAATATACCGTGACAATGGAACATAAAAGAGCAACGTTTTGATCTTCCCATTGTGCAATTAATCGTAATAATGTGTTTATCAGTTCAATTGTCATTCCTGGTTTCAAATACACATCGACTCTCTACTATGTAGAGTTAAGCACATCTTGAAATTGACAAATTTACCGTTCACACTCCGCTCACGTTCCGTTCTGCTCAAAAAGCGTTCACTCATGCATAACATTGTTATTGCTTTTTTCGTTCCGCTCAGATTGAGCGAAACATTCATGTGATTGGATTTTTTCGTTCATTATGATGGTTTCGTTCAGAGCGCAAAATTCCGTTCCGCTCATAAAGCGTTCCAACTTCGTTCCAATCACGTTTCGCTGAGATTGTCAATTTCATGATAGTCTTAGCTTTAAGAACATCTTAAAATGAACACATTTACCATTCACTCCGCTCACGTTCCATTCCGCTCATAAAGCGTTCTCTCATTCATAACATTGTGATTGCTTTATTCCGTTCCGCTCAGATTGAGCGAAACATTCATGCGATTGGATTGTTTCGTTCATTATGATTTTTCAATTATGAATTCAATTCAATCACGCTCACGATCCAATCACGTTCGGCTCAGATTGTCAAATTCATGATGGACTTAACTGTAAGAACATCTTAAAATTAACAAATTTACCGTTCACGCTCCATTTCGCCCATAAAGTGTTCACTCATTCATAACACTGTGATTGACTTTTTCCGTTCCGCTAAGATTGGATTCATAGCATTGTGATTGCTTTTTTCCGTTCATTATGATTGCTCATAAAGCGTTCCAACTTCGTTCCAATCACGCTCACGATCCAATCACGTTCCGCTCATAGTGTCAATTTCATGATGTTCTTAACTGTATACGTAACTGTTCTATCAGTAAGATTATCAAGACACACATACATCAGTCACACATGTGTAATACAGCAATATAGGAGTCACTGGACGTTTTATAGTCTATGATAAGTCACATAAGATAACCGGAACAGCATGCATCATTTTAAACACCCGACAAAATAAACCTAGCAATCTAAAGAATGGTTGCATGTTTGTATAAAGCAAAGTAAAACAGACGTAACTAAGACATATATTACCTAAGTTATATGATGACGCTACTTTCCTTTCGCTATATAATAACATTTTCTGTTAAGATTGAACTATCGAATTACAAATACATTAACCGATTTGCTTTCAAAGAATTGCAGTCACTGATATAATTCAATTTCTACAGGAAATACCAAAACATATTAAGATACTGACAGCTTCAATGTACATATATATAAACACAGTGTTAATATAAGCCGATAGAAGGATACTGTAACGAACTTTTGATAGGTTAGATGCAGAAGGAGCCTAAATCAACTACCCTGTATGTTTTGTTTTCTTATGTTGAGAAAAGAGGACACATATGTGGATGAATACTATGTAAATTACACACCGCTTTCTACAACGGGTAGATGACAACTGTATTACTATTAATCATGTAACTTCGGTGATTCTGTTTTAAAATACACGATTATCGACGAGATAAGTTACAAAAAACAGAAATGTATACGAGCATAGGTGATTTATTGCTACACATCATCTTTTCTCCGTTAATTTCCGTTTTAGAAAGGAACGTGAAAATGACTTCCTTTCCTGCCGCTTTAAGTCTTAATTGCCCTATAAATGTGAGATCGGTCGCACGCAATTGAATCATAATTCACGTAGGCGTAATAAAATGGAATGAACGTCAATAATTCTTCTTTATGCCAAGTGATCATATCCTACTTAGAATGTATTACTGAGTTGTTTTCAATCATTTTTCATTCTCTATGTTTTCTACATAATGTTGCAGATAGTACTGACCAGGAAGGCGCATTACTTTGACGGATGAGCCAACCTCAGCAATAATTGCTCGAGATCAAATATTATATGGTTGAAAAAGACTGCCCGGAAGTCGGATTAATATCCCTAATATAATTTAGCTGTCGATTAGTTTTGCATGGACTGCATATAGTTATATCACTGAAAACCTTTTCTTCGGGTCCACTAAAAAGTTTAACGTTATACAGGTACTACAGTATCAACGTATTGGATATTTTTAAAAATCGTAATTTATTCCAATAACAGTCTTTCTTACTTTGTTAAATTGTGTGAATAATCGCCAATCTAGTGCGTGCTTACTATTGATGATGACGATGTAACGCATTCTCTCTATTTAGAAAACTGCAGTTCGAATCTGTGTTATTTTATAAATGTTAAACCAGAAGATGAAAATTTGCTAGGATATAGGATCGGCACATTTTTATTAAAAAAATAAGGGACGGCTGTCTGTGGAAATCCACTAAAAGAAGAACCTCTGGTATAACTGAAACTTAGATAGTATCACCAATGACAATATTTACTGTTCAGATTGAATACATAATACATTGATACAACCGTGTATTGCATTGTTAAAATAGACATTGCAAGTATTTCTCTTGTTTTCTCAGAGAATAGATAAACAGTCAATATACAGTCGGGAATTCTATCTTACTTAATCTTAATGGAGTAATGGTAACATGTTATCGCTTGTGACCTCCGAAAGCTAACATTGCTAAAACAAGATTGATGTTTAAAATAACAACTATCAAATACGTTGTTATTGCATCTTCAGTAACCAACGATCCTACTTACTGTAACACACAATGACGACGTATGTGTGCCGAATGTTGTATTAGCAACAAAATGAACTGTATGATCCAATGATGCAACAGTACACCTACTGTTAATTCGGTATGATCATATTAATTTATTTTAAATATTGTATCGCCTTTGTCTTTCCTATACTTCCTAAAATTGCCATCTCGAAAGGATCAAGGGGAATTTTATTTGTTGTTTCAAGATAGAAAAACAGTTATAATTAACAGAAGCTCTAAACAGTTTAAACTTTAAAGATAAAGGCTCGTAGCAGTTAATGTCAGAAGTTAAGTTATCCTTAAAGTTCAAAAAATGCATTTATTATAAAGGATTTGTCCATGCAACATAACAAAATGTCAACCTTTTAACATTGACATGGTTATACAAAGCAGTACTAGGCTAGTTAATCCATTTATACAACAACCAACGTACGTCGTTCAGGTTACACGGACATTGTATGAAAGACTGTTACTAATTTCAAAGTACATTATATCGCCTGTAATATAACGCCTGAGTGCAGGATGTTTTTGCAGTCGTTTGAATTTGCATCGTTGTGGTGTTTATAATAAACAGAAAAACCAACAACGACTGTTATCATCGTGGAGGAATACCATTTTAACTTGGATAGCAACTAATACGTTTAGTATCATTATGTTTTTTACTCTTTACTTTTACTACCTTAATTACGTTTTCATCACAAATCGAACACTCTCGAATACTTTCTGTGTAGGGGCTGTTGTTCACACATAACTGAAGTGTCAGTAACTTACGTCCAGGATTATGGTAGTTCAATACATATCTATATACTATAACAGACAATTCAGGATTTTGGAAACATCCTTTAATGTTCTACAAACCATTGACATTACCCATATGTGTGGCTATATTATGAACATTATTATTGCGTGAATGTATTTCGGTAGAATTACAGACCTCTGCTACCAATAAATATATCAAACTCCTATTATTCATTCCATTAACAATACAAATGACGCAGACGTCTACAATATGTGAACGATATTACTGTTTCCTGGTTTGTAACATTTCTGTGGATTAACTGACAAAACATATCATCCGCATCTGACGATTATTGCTCTTAGTAACTCTCCATGAAAAAGTACTACTATCATGGTAAAGTGAAGTAAAACAAATTGGGCTACATTTCGTTCTCAAAGGACGCAAAGAAATGCAGCTGTTTTTAAAAAGAACTAACTTGATGAAATTGAATTGATCTCCTTTACTCCGTTATAAAATCATATGATGACACCTCTGAAGGAGAACTATGTGAAACGCAATGAGGAATTATTTCATTTCCAACAATGTATCCACACACCGATACAGATCTTTCTCTTTTCATAAATACTGATAATTGGTAGGGAAAATCAAGGTTCTTTGCGGTTTTATGTCATTGAAATACAACGTATGCAAAAATACAGCAGCAATGAGGCTACCAATTATGAAACTATATTCTGTACTCAGACTATCTTCAAGTACACTTAAATCTCAAAATCGACCTATCACTAGTTTTCATTTGTGAGCACAAAGACAGTTTTGAAAGTTTCAGGTTAAAATGTCATTAGTCGAGTTCATTTGAAAAGCATTTTAACCGATTATTGGTTACAACGGGTGCGAAACCTACATCCTCCAGGGAAAGGTGTGTGCACGTTGAAATAGTTCAACAATTATTACGGATACTCAATATAGGCGAATGCCATATGTGAACACTTCTGTTTAAATCTTGCTTCTGGAAACACAAATATTCACAGTAATAATTGTTTTGATTTAGTAGTAAAGTGTATTACTTCGCTTGATAATGGAAATTTGGATTCTTCCGCCAGATACACTCGAATCGCATACTTGTAAACTTGCTTACCTATGTCAAGCCGTGTCGTACGCTCTCCCGTTTCGTTAACGTAATCCCCAAGCGACAAAATGTTGAAGCTTTTGCAAGAGAAAATTAGTTACATTTATACAGACTCTCAACCAAATAGTGTTTAGTCATTCAGCGGAGTAAAGCAAAATCGATTTTCGGGGCAAATGTGTTCGACGTGTGTAACACAGAAACACTTCTGCGAAAAATGGTAACGGATTAAGGACAATTTCCTGACTTAAAGATTTATATATATTTTACGACCCCAAACAAAATCAAAATACATTTCTATTAATAAGAACAACTTTTCTTTTCATGCTGTTTGCAGGTAATGTGTAAATAAAACCCAAATTAACGTTAACCGTTATCATTTTTCATAGCCACCTCTCATACACCACTGTCGATGTTAGCTTTGTACTTTTAACATCTTTCAACATATACAACTTTGAGTTTTCATGTAAGCACGTCTTTCAGTTCTCTTTGATAGTTGTTTGCTCTGTTTAAATTCATTAAACGGAAGTCAATAGCATTCCTGAGTTTAATGTAAGGACATTTTTAAGTATTTGTAAATGATACACCAATAATTATATGTAATTTTACTTTATTATTTCTCACAGGACGTATATCCCGAATTTCCTTTAGACAGGAGCCAGAAATTAATGTCTCCCGCTGTAATCTATCAAAACATCTTATTCCCACCGCAATCAATTGTCACCGAGGAAAGGTATATCAAGCTGACAGCTAAGGCGGAATAACGGCCACTTCACACACAATTGTGTAGAATGTAGACCTTCAGAGAGTCACTAGCTGTGATAAAGGACTAAAGCTCACTGCCATGATTATCCAGTAGAATACATTATATGTTTGTTTGTTTGTTTGTATGGAATTTTACGCAGAAATTGTCAATTTGTCAATCATATCAAGGCGTTACCTGAGTGAGTTCGTGAAATTAATCACTGGAGTATCGTTCTTTTATATGGACGATTTCCCACTTGCACACCCATTTACGTGAACTTTAATAAAAAAGATTCCATTGGCCAAAATGTATTGCAAAATTTATATTTTCGTTGATAGAGCTTGTCCATAACTGTTTTACTTGGACGTGTTGAACGTCATTTTCTGCAGCTATATTGAATTGAACATATGACAAGTATTTGATAGTTATCGTGTCACCTCATCAGATGAGTACCATTTCCAAGGGAATCATATTTATGATATAAGTACTTGTTTATTATATCAAACGGATAGTTTACCGATCGCGAGGTCTGTAATGGCAATACATTAAGCCTTTCTCAAATACATCATATCTGCAGCAGATGTTCTTTAAAGTAGCCTGGTCAACATACGGGAGCTCTTCGTTGGACATCAGAATCATTATTGAACAGAGAGTCCAAAATATTAGGAAAAAAGAAAATTGCTCATTTTGAGCAGTTAGCTTCTTTTTTCGAAATGCTTTGAAAAACAGTCTGTCTGTCTGTCTGTCTGTCTGTCTCAAATGCGTCAGGAAGAATCTGCAAGTGGAAACAAATTAATGATTATGTTTGCTGCACAGACAAAATAGTAGATATTTAGCGATATCGTTATCCAATAAAATGCAATTATTTTCCGAGACTAATATGTTGCATTCCTTCTTATTTTCCAACAAATCCATTTTATCAAAACATAAAAAGCTTTTATCTTGAATGGTATGTGTATAGTTATAGTTAACAACATGTATTAAATAATATGGGAGTATTATTCGAATTTTGTAGTCAAATAATGCTAAGTCCTAAATATATGTTCTGTTCACGCTTTTTCATATGAATCATGGAATGGCTGATTTGAGTTACTTTTGTTTTTATTTACTTTAAACACTTTCGGATGGTCATTTATATAGCATACCATACAGTCACGTTCATCTTATTATATGTAATTCGTTTAACCATTTTATAAATATAAGGTACAAAACAAACATCGATGAAATATGACCTAAAAGAGAATTGATTTGACTGCGAATTCTCTGTCAATTTATTTGCCGTATTTGTCAGATACTGAAAATGTGATTACCTAATAATCACCACTAAGCCATATCTCAAGTTGCTTTGTTTATACTTCAAGTCCTATGCGCAAACATTCAGAATAAGAGAACGGTGCTCCTGTAAAAACATACGGTGTCGTAATTATGTCACCTGTAAACATATTCATGTACCTGACTTCGCTTCCATCCTATCAATATCCAATTGTTTTCATACGTTTCCTGAAACAAAACTTTAATGATTTATTGGCGATACATACATAGCAATATTAAACCACTCGGATGCGTAGGCTGACCTGGATCAACAGTGGTCGCAAAAGCCGCAAACAACATCATATCAAGATCCGGTCTTTGAATGCAATTACCTCTTAAACATTTCTAATTCGGTAACGTAACAGGTAATACGTTGAACTGTACACAAGTGATGCTAACATACACATGAATTTAACAATACAAAGAAATTAAATAATACAAACAAATATGTGTATTATTATATAATGTTTAATAGTATGCTGCAGAGACGTTCAAATGCGTATATAAGAGGGTTAAGGTAAACGAAGAAGCTACACTAATAGTGCATTAGTCCCTTGTTGAGACTAAACAATTTGGGTGAAGAACAAACAGATATGGGTGTTGGGAATTTTAAGATCAACGAATCTTGTGTGGTAAAATAAGATAAAACATATGTTGTTTATTAACGTGACATGTATGAAATATTTTTTGTTAAAATTACGATATAAAATAACAAAATAATCCGACCCTTTCGTCCTTTAAATCAACATTATGTCCATACATATATATGTATGGAATACAGTCATATAAACTATCTATCATCTATAATCGTGCAGTCTTATATCAGACGATTTTTCAAAGACTTGCTTAGTGTAGACACTTTGAAAACGCCACAAAGGTAGTCAAAACATGCAAAGTATACATGTCTAACTGTTATGCAAATGATCATAGGGCATAAAAGAGTGCTGTTAAAATCCTATAGCATTGAACTGGATAGAGAAATGCATTTTCTTGTATTCCTGTAATACACAGACATTATGCAATTGCAGTAAATTCAGTTTTAAATAACAAAACCTATTATATCGAGAAGAATACTGTAGCATTTTCATAAGCTATCTAAAGCAGATTCAATAATGTATGGCCAGTAAGATATACGGTTATGATCAATAAATCATTTCATATTTAGTATTTAAGAGAATATTTGTTGTTTGAGGTTCAAAACTGTCATTTCTTACAGCTTGAATGATTAAAAAAAATAGTTTTGAAATGACGCTTATATTTATTATTCTAGAAACGTATATACACTACTTACTTGGAACACAGTGCTTGATTTTTACTCATTTTTAAGTTTTAGTTATGTTCTGGCTACGAAACCTTTCAGCATACATATGCTATATTCTTATCCTGTCATTCATCAATATTAATTAAGCTCAAAATCGCCTGATCAACTAAAACCTCTGATCAGAATTGGTATGTGATCATGTTTTTCAATGGTTTGAAATCCAGAAGTTATGTTTTCTTCCAGCCTAGCATGTTTGATAGTAGTACATGAAAATACCAATACTCATGAAGGAATTGTACTAATTCATCAACAATGCCAGAATAATGGTAGCATATTGTTCACAGCATTTATACCAGATCGGAGGGAAATTATCTCTATTTTGATCAGTAAATGATTAAGGAAATGTTAACGCTACGAGCAGTATTTATTAAACACCAACGTGCATCAAAGTGTATTGATTTATTGAACACGAAGCATGTCTACACTCATGTGCGTATTCAACAAACGAAATTATTTGTTTTAGCTTTGATTTATATAGTCCATTAGAGCAATATTATTAGTATCTATACTCTACATTTAGTTTCAGTAACATACACAGTGAGTCAGGACTTCATGTGTATTTGTGTTGCAATCGTGTGGTGTCTGGTGATGATGATGAAAATCTCGCTGAATCGGCAATGATGTACTTAAAACACGCAGCTGAGTACAATGTTTATAAAAAAATATATTTGACAACAAATATCAGCCACTCTGAATTTAAATTGTATTGACATTCAACTAGTTCTTTGGCTTCAAGGACTCTGATAGAGGGTCACATAAGGAACATTTCTATTAATTGGAAATTGGCAAGATACTTTTGGAGTTTTTAAAAAAAATAAAAAAAGCATCACTATATCCAAATAAGGCAAACCAACCCCAGCCCCTAATGGTCATATTTTCAACCGATCATCATGGATGGAAGGAAATACTACGAAATTAATTGGAAATGGGACAGATACTTTTGGAGAAGCCGATCTTTTTCATTATAGCCATATCAGGCAAACAACCCTGCCGTATGTTTTTCAACTAATTAACAGCTTAAAGGAACCTGATATAGTCCACCAAATGGACATTTCTACATAATATTTTGAAAATCGGAAAGATACTTTTGAAGACGAAGATTTCTTTAAAGTTTTCAATTAAATCGTACAAGGCAAACCAGCCCCGCTCCTTGCTAGCAATGTTTTTAGACAAATCAATATGGCTTGGAGGACTTTGGAAGAGGGTAACCCAAGGAACTTTTCTACATTGTTTGAAGTTCAGCCAACTGATTTGAGAGATTTTTTTTATTAAATTGTGTGTCCTTTGGTTGCCATTGAAACGATATTTATACATGGACCAAAAATATTTGAAATAATTGTGATGAGGACGTTAAGGGGAAGATATTGGCGGAAGACTCACGATGGACAAATGCGCTCACAATAAGTCACCGGTTCAAGTGAAAAAAAGAGCCAACAGGAAATTTCTCATTGACTTTGATATTCCGGAAAGTTGATTGAACGTGTGGTAAACACACGTGTCTGCTAGGACTATTCTGCCTGTTAATTAAAGGTCTTTGTCATAGTTGTTACTTCTGTATAACATCTAAAGATTAAAAATGGAGTGTTCATCTTTTTCAATGGAATAAGATATAAAAGATTGAAACATGCCTACTTATACTTTTGTATTTAGATGCTGCTGCAGTTAATGGCTGTATCGTGTCATTCGTATTGCCTTGATTGTAGTAAGTTAATGGCTGTATCGTGTCATTCGTATTGCCTTGATTGTAGTAAGTTAATGGCTGTATCGTGTCATTCGTATTGGCTTGATTGTAGTAATTTAATGGCTGTATCGTGTCATTCGTATTGCCTTGACTGTAGTAAGTTAATGGCTGTATCGTGTCATTCGTATTGCCTTGATTGTAGTAAGTTTAAGTAATGCTTTTTAAGATAGAACAAAACATAATCACTGGCAACTAATATGTTTCACAATAAGCAGTTTTAAAATACAAGTCACGATCGAGCCGTTTATAACGTAGTTATCACCCTGTCGTTTTTCCTGAAAACATATTTATGTTTATTATAGATATTGTAACTTTGTCAAATGAGTGTATATACTTCATAAAATGTCTATGAACATAGATCAGAGATCACAATTGGAATAATATTGCACTTAGAGGTGAAACGAGAGGGTTTTGAAATATAAGATTTGTAAGTGTCAGTTTGTGACGTTGTTCTTCCTTTTGTTTATAGTTTAATCCACTGTTTAATGTCCATCTGACGCAATGAAGTAGTGGTAACAGCATCCATCATCTCGTGGATCCGTTCCTGTCGAATTATAACACATACTTTTTAAGAAAGTGTTGGTGACTTCCCTTTCCGCGTTCAGGCTAACGGGAGCAGATACCTAGCATAATACACACGCCAGGGTACATTTAATAGTAATATACCCCATAATGTATGCACAACTGTTACAATCGTTCACCTCTATTTTAAATTTATGGGCAGTTTCTAGACCACATATTACACCTTCAAACAGTACATGTATTTGATCTTATTTACATTAAACATATATATGAATAAATCATGAAATGTTAATAAAAATAAAAGAACTTTCATATAACAATGGCCATAGCTCTAACCCAGGTGCAGCGGTCAGGCTGGATTGCTTTTTTGAAAGACTTGTTTCATAGCCTAGTACTGGTTTCTTTACCCAGGATGCTTGAATATGTGATATAACTGAGAATAAGGTTGACAACGGTATGAAACAGGATTTAAATACTTTTCCATAGGAGGAATTTAGCACTCGTGTCTTCTTTTTACATCACAGGAAAAAATACAATGTGTAGTATAAACCTTATATGCTAACATAGAGTTACTAATTGCATATGTATTATAAGGAATAGCACACTCATTCAGCACCAATGGCAATGGCATAATATTGGATTACATGGACAAATGAGTTCCCCTTTCATAAACAAAGAAGAGTTTAGTTTAGAAATTTGTTGCAAAAAGGGTAAATAATTTATATTCCCTTCCCATATAACGTTTTTATCTTGGATAATAAAAAGTAAAATTAAGTGCGGCCTATATCGCGTAACAACCTGATTAATTCCGTGTATTTCACAGGATTCAACTCCAAACTGGAATTAAAATCTGTTACTTCAAGGTTTTAATTTGCAAATGTAAAATGAAATTGTATTGATTTCTGTGTTCGTCTCACCCAGTATCGAAGTGGTAACAGTTGTTGTCATTAGGCAAATGAATGTGCCTTACATGTAAAGACTGTTTGAGTCTTGTGCATTTCTATAATTTAGATTTTCGAAAATTCAATTTGAGCTTTTTCTGCAAAAACTAATTATAGTTATTTGAAACCAATGAATACCTAGATCAGTCCACGAACCATGAAGGAATAACAAACACCTTGCCTGGTAAAGGAATATTGGTGTTAAGTAATTAAAATTACTGGCATCTCATTTAAAGTTCTCATATATTGCAAATTATTCAAAATATACCGTGATAATGGCACATAAATGAGCAACGATGCGATCCCATTGTGCAATCGATCTAAATAATTTGTCAGTGTTATCGTCGCTCCCGGTTTTAAACATACATTGACTATCTATGTATACATAATTGTTCTACCAGTAAGGTTATCAAGACAGTATATGTTAAGTGGCATACGATAACATTAACAGCATGAGTCATTCTGTAACACGAGACAACAATGAAAGCAAAGCAATCCAATGAATGAGTGCATGTTTGTTAACACAAAGTAAAACAGACGTAACTGAGAGATATATATATATGGTACCTAAATTCGTTACAAAAATAAGACTCGTTTTGGATAACATAGTGCCACTTAGTCGTGTATGTATATTTTTTACTCATTAATTACATGCGAATCAATATCTAATTAATAATTCGACCAACCTCATGAAATCCAGACATAAACTTCGCTGCAGTAGCAAACGCTCGTAAAGATCTGAATGAGGCCATAACATATTATAGGTTATTTTATCTATATGGGAACATATTGTGTCTGACGCGTTCCTTCGGCCGAGATGCCCACGCTAGCGAGGGCAGAAATCCGCCGTAGGAACGAGTCCCGACACATAGTTTCCCATAATCATGCAATAACCCTTTTATTGTATAATGTGATATTGAGTCGTCGGCAAAATGATGTATAATGCTTGTTCTAACATGGTATTTCATTAAGAACTCGTGTATTATCTAATTCTGGTATTTGTGTTCTTTATCTAGATTTAGAAGCGCCCTTTGACGTCACAATACGAGCCGTATATTCAGAAAAGCGAACGCGTATTTCATGCTACGTTCATAAACATAACATCAGAGAATGATACAAATAACCAGAACATCTACCTTTAAAATAATTACTTGCACGTTCACCCCAGCAGTTATTAAATCCGACTTGATTTTGTTGGTCATGTTTGATTGAGATAAACCTATATAGATCATCAATGACTTTCATAAACAACTATGAATATAGCAAATATATATGGTATGGCGAAATGTGTACAGTCTACACATATCGATGTCATTGAAACGCGTCATATATTACGTAAGAAAGTACTATATATTTACAGTTTACATGTGATACTAATGCTATAAATAGACTGGATTGGGTTTGTCTACGTCTATCGATCTTTCATAGCTTGTCATGTATAAGGGATTTAATATTGTTAGCTGGTCATTCAACTCATCATAGTTTGGATGGGAGCGCTCTTTAACTTTACTGTATCGAAATAGTTCCGTCATTAGCAGCACGTCCAAACGATGTTAATGCAATATCAATGCGTGCAATATCAACCTGTGCAATATTGACGGATACTGCCTTCTTCTTTTCCAATTGGAAAATAGAAGGAATATCAGAGAATACAATACTATTTAAGATTGACCTCAACATCAGCCTATTCATAACATATTGTCTTAGATTGACCTAACTCACAAGGTATCAACCTATAACACATTTATATGCAAAGGCTCAATTCAATACGCCTTTTTCTATTTTCCAATTTAATTGCTCTTAAAATAAGTCATATTCAACGTTTTCGGAAACGTTTAGTCCTTCCCTAAATTAAAGGTGAGATGATGCTTCTTTTCTTTCCTTAAAAGATATATTGTTCTATTAAGATTGAACTATCGATTGATAAATGCATAAGACGTTAAACGTTAAAAGACTTAGATAGTTTTACTGGCACAGCAGTCACTGGGATAGTTCAATTTAAACAGGAAATACCAACACAAATAAAGACACCCAGAGCCCCAATGTACAAAGTAATGATAATGATGAAATTCAAGTTTTTGTTAGGTTTTTAAGATACAGGAGAAGCCTGAAAAAACTACTCTGTATGTTTTGTTTTCTTAGGTTGACAAAAGAGGACTCAGATATAGAAGAGGAATATGTTAATTACACACCCCTTTCGACAACGGGTAGATGACATCTGTTTACATGTATTCATAAAGCATCGGTGATTATGTTTAAAAGAATACGATTCTCACAGAGACAAGTTACAAGCATCAGAAATGTGTACGAGCGTAGTTGATTTATTGCTCCAAATTATCTTTTTTCCGTTAATTTCCGTTTTCGTAAGGAACATGGAAATGATTTCCGTTCCAGCCGTTTTAAATCTTAATTAACCTATAGATGTGATACCATTCGCACGCAATTGAAGCATAATTTACGTAGGCGTAGCAAAATGCAATGAACGTCAATAAGTCTTCTTTATGCCAAGTGATCATACCCTACCCTAAAGGTACTACGGAGTGTTATTCTATCATTTTATTTTCTCTATATGTTTTCATATAATTTTGCAGATATTACTGACCTGTTATTTCACAGATATGCCAACTTCAGCAATAAGTGCTCAAGATTAAATATTGTGAGTTCAATTATTTAGATGACAACAATAAAAAAGAAGATTTGCCATGAAAATATGTTAACTTCACTTGATGGAAATGCCTTCTTTATGATCCTGTGCAATAATGCTCATACCATAGAGGCAAAGCGATTGTTTGTAATTGATGGCCAACAAACGACTGCAATACGTAAAAATAACTTCCTCTGATTCAGCGGTTCTGATTTTAGGAAGACCGGGCAGAATGTTAATCATTCGAACCTATATAGAAAATGTTTCAACCATAATATATGGTTGAAAAATATTGCCAGGATGTCGCAATAATGATCCCATATATATACTTAAGCTGATTTGCGTGGACTGCATTTAATTATATTACTGAAATTATATTCTTGCGACCCTCCTAAACAGAATAGCATTACACAGTTACTGCTGTGCCAATGTATTGGATTCTTGGACAATTTGAAATTTAATAAAATAGAAGTCATTTTTATTTTGTTAGATCTTGTGTATAATCGTCACTTTGTTGTATTGCGTTCTTACTATAAATAATGATGATGTAACAAATGCTTTCATTTTTGAAAACTGCAGTTCGCAGTGATCGCCCTATGTCCGGCGTCCGTCGTGGGCGAGCTATTTTGCCTTATATGGCTATAGTGAAAACTTTAAAAATCTTCTTCACCGAAAGTGTCAGGCCGATTTTCAAATATTTTTTTTTTGGAATGTTCCTTAAGTGACCCACTATCAGATTCCTTTAAGCCATGTTAATTAGTCGTAAAACATGGCCACCAGGGAGCGGGGCTATTTTTCCTTATATGGTTATAGTGAAAACTTACAAAATCTTCTCCTCGGAAAGTGTCAGGCCGATTTTCAAATAATTTTGTAGAAATGTTCCTTGGATGACGCTCTTTCAGATTCCTTCAAGCCATGTTGATTGGTCGAAAAACATGGCC
>JAUELF010162039.1:0-14785 GCA_031471495.1 Clinocardium nuttallii | reverse complement strand
CAATACACAGTTTTTTTACCGAATTTCTTAATGTTGAGTTGATCCATTTCATTAGAATAAACGTAATGTCATTTTATGAGTTTTTGCTGCTAAAACCATCGAAACAGAAGGGATAAAAATCTTATTGAATGTTATAGACTTAAAATCTATTTATCTTTCTTGTATGTAGTGTGCGATATGACCGCGAATAGTGCATCCTAAAAATTGGTCTATACTAGAAGGAAAATAGATAATTAACGAATGTAGACGCTTTTGTATTCTGTGCAGTTTACAAATATAATTTGTTTAAGTCTAACTCTGTTAGAAACTGTGAAATAATTTATCCCATCTAATCATGTATTTGCCTATCGTTTGCGAAAACAACATGCATGACGCTACGCTAGAGCGAAGTACTGATTGTTCATATTTTGAATCGTTAGCCGATATTTACCTGCAAGAGCAACGCATTCCCTGAAACGAATTAAATGCTTCTGATATCAATGTTTTGCAACGTGATTTATATATTTGTGTACGCTTTTATTGTAATAGGCTTTCTGTGGTATTTCACTCACATCTAGGTAAATGAATCCGTTTAATTTAATGCATAACATATTTTTTTTATCTCGTTCCAGGGCGTGTTCATAATGCTGTTTCACTGTATAACCAATTCTCAGGTGATTATTGAATTAGCTAAGTTGGCCTTGGTCTGGCGAATTGTGTGTTTACGACCTAAATAAGGATACACTGTGTGATAAGGATAAAATCGGAATCAATTATATGGATTTCTTTGCCTTTCGAACAGTGAACAACTAGTATAGCCTGTGCATACGTTCTATTTCAGCAGATCCTCTCTTCTATGTACGCCTGATAAACATACATGTGACTTTTGACAATAAACTGGATTGGAATGTATAACAAACAAAAGGAATCGCAAACGATATTAACACGATTCCCAAACGAATGGAACAATAGACCATATTTCGCCAGATGCAGATCAATATTTAAAAGAATAAAGTATCAACTAGACTTAACTTACAAATGGAGTACTTATTAAATACGTTAATTAGCTTCCTATCGTATAATAGGGATGGTTATCCGAAAAAGGCTTCATGAATTATGTTCACTCGGAAATAATCGACCTGGAAATATATATATCAGTTTACTACTACCTACTCCAGACATTGCGAGCTTTCATTCCTGATAATTATTTCCTTAGATAGCCAAGTAGTGTCCCAACGGAAGAATGTGAAGGACATTACATCCATGTTACACCAGAAGTTTACCGTTATTACCTCGTTTACTTTCGTTGTTTACCTCTTCGTGAAAATTAGGTAAATATACAATTTCCATGCTCATTTTCAGATTAAAATTGCCGTTTCGAGAAGGATGAAACTATATAGGGCATCAACAGCCTATTCAAGATCGTCGAACAATCCTACTGTAAGTTACATTGAATATTTCTCGTTCATACAATCATTTTCCTCCCACTTCTCTTTCTGTCTTACTCTAAAAAGATATTCTCTGTCTGTCAGTGTGTATGTTAATATGTGTGTCTGTTTGTCTGTATGTCTTTGTTAGTATGTCTGTCTAGTTATTTATTTTTGATTATGGTTTGTCTATTTGTCTGTGTCACAAAGAGAGATAAAAATACATCCATTACTCGGCTCGAACCCGGGAGCTTTGGCTTTCAGGGCGAGTCCTTAACCACTTGCGATAAACAGGCTGCTTACACGGATTCTCTGGTGTTCAATTTAAAACCGCGATATACACGCCTGCCTAACTAGAAATAGTCCTAGAATCTCGGAACACCAGTGCACATAGTGTCATAATATATACTACAAGCACTGTTATGCTGATTAACCAGTGTCCTATATGTCGGGCACCAGAGTCACGGGGAAAGAGGAATGTGTAGCCAATCCGTGGCTCTAACCCTTGAACACTCGCTTCCAGGACGCTTACATGTACTCTCGTCAATTGTGTAAAAGTTCGAAGAGTCACATATGGGTGTCTAAGTGTCTGGCTGTCTGTATGTATATTGTCGTATGAATATTAGTTTGTAATCCAAATGAAATGTCTGTTGGCCCAGAGGCCTTTTGTAATAATACAAATGGTCACACACACGAACACAAACGCATCGTGGTATAAATAATAACAGGTGTCAAACTTCATTTCATTCTTTATACGACAGCCCCGATCCTCTGCACAGACGGGATTCATCGACAAGAACGTTCAACCGAGTCCTACAACGGTAAAGTATTATTAGACAATATTGACCTAATTATCTCGACCTTTGTCCATATTGTAGTTATGCATTGGTGCGTGTATATTAAGATGAATATAAATGTGTGTTATGCTTGTCATTAATCTAAAGCATTCGTATTTCTGTATAAGACAAGTGTTTATCAAAATGCATTTAGACCAACGACATTATATTTAAAACATGTATATACACTTCACAAATGTCTAATACAGGTAAATATTGTCAAATTATATTTATACTTTTATTTTACCGCAAGCTCCAAGGGATATTGCTTTATAAATGATGCCATGAAAATGGTTTATTTTCTAAAACGATATGGAAAAGGACAGTTGATGAAACATATTATAATACCCAAGTATAGTGTATCAAAAGTCATAATGCTGTAACGGACTTCAAATTGGTATAACATCAACTTCCATAGTTTCAAGCCTCATACTGCTGTAACGGACTTTAAATTATTATAATCTCAAAGTCTAGAATCTCAGCCATCATACAGTTTTATTGGTCTTTACATTTGTCATAATCTTAAAGTCTAGTGTTTCAACCGTTAAACTGCTGTAACATTCTTCAAATTGTTATAATCTCAAAGTCCAGTATTTCAATCCTCATACTGCTTTATTGGCCTCGAAATTGTTTTAATTTCGAAGTCTAGTATTTCATCCATAATACTGCTTTTTGGGACATCAAAGTGTTAGTATTATCTCCCAATCTAGTATTTTAACCACAATACTGCCTTATGGGTCTTCAAACTTTTAGTATTATCTCCCAATCTAGTTCTTCAAAACCACAACCGCTACTGGCGGAGTCGAATGCGAGACGTACAGACATTTATCTTGGAACCATAACCACTATTTGTCATGTGGTCTTCTCATTTGTTAGCGACATTTTCAAGACGAATATGTTAGTTTTACGTAACGAGTTTAGTCACTGATATATACTTGCCTTTGTGACATGCATTATTCTTATATATTTCCAGATTCAAGATACTTAATAGAAGACAGTTACCAAAGTATTGACAGACACCCGAATCAATGGAAAGAGGTTGGGATGTTAATGTTTTTAATAACTTAAATTAGTAGTTAGATATATATGTATGTTATGATATCTAGTTGCTTTTGACTGTCATTTATTCCAGAAAGTTGCAAGAACTGACTTCGCAATCAATGTTAACTAAATACAAAAGTTTGATATATCTAATTTACTATTCATAGCCACTAGGTAATCACATATGGGAGTTTGCATACCTAAATATTTGATTATTCTTCTACATCGAGATATCTTCGTTTCTAAAGGATTTTCTTTAGATGAACGCATGTATATTTCAATGGTTTTGGAATAGCCTAAATGAGTGACGGCAATGTTTTAGTTAAGATGCAAGCTTATCAGAACCTTCACTGTTCAGAAATGTCAACTTGTTTATTGTATCATGCAATGGCTTATATAGTATCATGATTTACTCAACATTGTTCGAATGATTTCGAAGGAGTATAACGTTGTATAAACATGTTTGACCCAAACAATGATATTATGAGTCCTCATTTTGCGACGGTTTTAGTTTGCCTAAATGAGTGTTAGCTTAACAGTTTAACACCGCCAAATTTAAACACCCTCCTTATCAAATACACCGTATAGTTCGCGCAGTATTACTTATTCTTTATCTAAAAAGTGTTTCACCATAACACGTGCTAACGAACGCAATATTTAAACGCGCAAAACAATATTTTATTGGTCGATTGATTGTTTGATGTTTGGTGCCGTTTTCAACATTGTTTTCAGCTATTCCACGGATTTTCCTTAGTAAGTTAGCAGTTCTACTGTTGTGTTTGACGTGACACCACCAATTCAGTCGTAATACTAACCCAGCAATCCTGAGTGCCAAGGGAAGAAGTCATGTCTACCCTTTTTGGTAGTATTTGGTATGAACCGACCGGGATCGAACCTTATTTGATAAGAGAGACGTATACGTATTAATTTCGGAATTATCAACGATCATTTTACGATAAATTTACGATAAATGTTCCATTTTTTCATTTTAGGACTCAAGAGGACACATGACTAGCTACCTGTAAAACATACACATAACAGATGAAAGTCCTCTGCTTAATGTGTATTCTGCTGATTTGAAGTTATTTCATTCCTCTGGAGTATTTATAAAGAAAATACATGGATTTTGAACAATGTAGACTAAGATCAGACTGTAGGCACATAACATGTGTTAATACATGTAATGCGTATACAACTGATTGCATGTGTATTTTATCGGATAAGATTATTGTGTATTCTTTAGTTAGGCTTAAAACGTTGTGGATCTCAGTGGGACAACATCTATCGATAAAGAAATTAACTGGCATCCCCTCCCCTAGCAATCACACTTATTCAAACCAAACTTTAAAGGAATGTTCCTTAAGAGATACCCGTTCAGAATTGCTAAAAATGTTAGATTCAATGCAGAGCACTGGACACTACGGAATTGCAAATGTTTGTTTTCTTTAAAAACTAATGTTCTCATATACCAAGGGACCAGTCTTGATAGAACTTCACTGGAATGTTCCATAGCCCTTCAAAAATGCTAAAATCTAAAACAGTTGCAATAGTTTGCCGCAAAAAGATGTTGCTCTGCGGAGTAGGATTTGTAGTTCCTAAATAAAGGATAAAGTTTCAATGAATTTTAAGTTTGAAATATATATGTTAATATAACTGGTACTATAAAAGTTCGCAAATATATTGAATATAAAAATTAATGTAACGCAACAATGACTTTACGTAAATGTATTTGATTTCATTATTGCGCAAACTTATGTCCTGTACTCAATTCTAGAATGTTGTGTCTGAACTTCAACACCCGAAGCGGTGTAAATATAATGACATTTAGAACATATTTATTTCGAGTATATAATAATAAGAGTTAACCCACAACTGAATGCGAATACAGTCTAATGCTGGAATATATAAAATGAGTATATTGATACAGAGAAGATCCCCTGCGAAAATGCCAAGTTTTTTATTTTGACGTAATGCCAAAAATATGCTGGGTGTTTATCGTCTTACATATTGCTAATAGTTTTACTTCCTTGATATACCAAAACTGAAATTAAAAAGGAACATGTACCAAAGATTGTTGTAGTGTTGCAGAAAAGCTCAATTGTTCTTCAGTGTTTCCATGTAAAATAAGTCGCAGCTATATAGCATGACCAACCAGAAAACTTAATTCCTTTGCTTACATGTCTAAATGTGGACATCTTTGTGTTTCGGTAGTGTAATGTACATGGTTTTTGAGAGCAAAGTGTGTATAACAAATAAATATCCAACACTGTACGTTTACATGAACATATCAATACCACACAGTTAAAACAATTGCGAACGCATACGTACCTAAATATAGTATACTCCAGGAGGAATTCAAATAAACATTGCGTGCATGATTCTGTTATGATGACCACCGTCGGTACCGACTGTTAAACGACGGTTCAATTGGCCAATTTCGGTAATCATTGATTCCGAAAAGTTGGAATAGACTCTGAACGGATCTGATATGCTGGGCAACCAATCGAAACATCGGTCAAAATCGGTGCTAACACACGTACTTGTGCAATGAGGGCAGGCACTGTTAGCAACAGCCATTATGTTGCTTACTCGAAAACGAAACCTCGTAAGATTTAAATCAACCTCGGCATTCGCGCTATACCACACCTTTTACTTTAATAGGAAACGACGGATCAGGCACATACATGAGGGATTTTCTTTAAACAAGCATAGTTTAGGGTATTCGCACATCCTTCATTTTCATACATATTTGCATGAGACTGCAATCTTCGGGAGTCATATGATGTAATTTAAAATTGCTGAGCTAACTTAACTTATAGCATTTCAGTTGAACTTGGTCAACAACAAATTGTCGATTTGTATGCCGAAGGTTACGAAAGTTGGCTGAGTGTTACAATCGGTACGCTAAAGTGATGAGAGAAGAATTGTGAACGTATTTACCAATTCATGCCAGCATTTGTTTTTACTTTATAACTGATATGATAAAACAAACTTCGTACATCTCCAATAAACCAAATAAATCATTAGGACTTAGTTAATTCGCTTTAATCAAATTGCAACACAAACTAAACAGGGGTTTTGACATTGAAAATAACATTACACAATGCAATTGAGAATGATGCTATGCTCTTCAAAAAACAAATAGTTTAAAGAATGCATGGTTAAGGTAAATATTAAGGAGGAGATCATCCAGTCGGGTCCGCACGGCGCACATTGTTTATGTGACAGTGGTTATGTCCCGTAAACTGTACAGTTTTAATCTGTGATAGCATTATTGTATTTACTAATCAAAGATTTAAAGAGGTTCTCGAAAAATGAAATATTTTAAGAGGTTTTCGTTAAATGAAATATTTTAAGAAGTTTTGGAACTACCACTACATCATCAAGCCTTAATACGTACAGCAGTTCAACAAAATGTCAAACGGTATCGGACAGCAGTACAATAACTAGCTTCGATATCTCGTCCAACAGTGTAACAAGTCATTTTCCTTTGTTGAGCAGTATGTCAAATGGTCATGTGATGTCGGACAGCAGTTTACCAACTAGCTCTGATTATATTGCAGCAGTGTAACAAGCCCCGATAATACGTACAGTAGTACGATGGAAATCAGTGATACTATACACATCAGTATGCCAAATAGCCATGCGACATCTAACCGCAACAACTAGCCATGGTATCTATATCAGCGGTATGATCGTTGTTATCTCGTACAGCAGTATATCAAATAGCAATGACATGTTAGAAAGAAGTATGAAACCAAATTATGGTACCTCGTACAGTAGTAAAAGAACCTGTCCTGAAATGTCGTTAAGCAGTACGACATCAAGCTTTGATACTTCGGTTAGCAGTACCACAACACACCATGCTACTTCGGTCAGCAGGACCACAGCACATCTAGATACATTGGTCAGCAGTACAACAACAAGCCCTGATTATTCGGTCAGCATTACGACAACAAGACCTAATACTTCGGTCAGCATTACGACAACAATACATTATACTTCGGTCAGCAGTACGACAACATCCGCTGATAGGTGGGTAAGCAGTAGGACAACAAGCCCTAAAGCTTCGGTCATCAGTACGACAACACGCCCTAAAACTTCGGTCAGCAGTACGACAATATCCGCTGATAGGTGGTAAGCAGTAACACTGGAAGCTGAAAGATTGTTGAAAATAGCGCTAAACGCCACACAATGAATCGGTCAATAGTATGACGACAAGCGATTATACTTCGAATAACACTAGTACCACACGTCATGTTTACTCCGGGTTATCATTTTGCTCCGACTACTTCAACTTCCACAGGGATTGCCACAGTTGCAAGGGGTTTTGGTATATATTATCTTAACAATTATGTTATATCAACTAAATTAATTACAGAATTAATAATTTTCCGAATCTGTAATTTGAGTGAAATGAGGCGGAAACTGAATTATTTATAAAATTTATATGATTCAATATATTTGTGATTGTCGACGGTTTTGTGGATGCCTCTTCTGATGACTGTGCAGCGATCGGGAAAATATTCCGATTTCTATTCAGTACACATTTCGAGATGTATTCAAGTTATTTATCATATACTGATCGAGATCAGACAATTTGAAAACAGTGACCTACATAATTTGTCCAGACTTTATTGTTATGCTCAGGTTTTTTCCAATGATAGATTTTCGAAAGTATTCTGTAAACTGCAACTCTACCGGGTATATGTATATATTGAAAATAAATGAGACAGAGATAATATCGGACACAACTGGACAGTTTCTAAATATCTTATTCAATTATCCCTGTGAATGTTACGCAATGTGTGCCAATGTTTCACAATATAGGTTACTATTAGTAACGATGCATGCATTTAGTTCGTAATTGCGGTAGTATTACAGTTTCGTTCATATTCCCGCAACTCATAGTTGATAATAACAATTATGGTGATCATCTTTTATCATGTTAACTTAAATGAAGATGTATTTTTTGTAAAGATAAGCTACCTTCAGAAGAAGAAATAGGTGTAAAAATGCAGACCTTTTATTCTCTATATAATACTTTGTATTATAGTACAAGGTTCAGAGTAGCAATTGAGTACAACAGACTACGCATACATATTACTAGTAAATAATCGAGTAGATATGATAATTCCAGTTACACTAGCATGTATTAATCTAGGTATAGTTGTTCTGTTGCAAATCGATGAATCTTATATTAACGTTCTGTACGATCTAAATTTTAAAATGTTATCAACATGACAATGAATGATTGAACTATAAATACATACATTAAAACAATGGTTAAATACTGTTTTGTGTATATTTTGATATGTTCCCTTCTTGTTTCCATTTGAACAAAGGATGCAATATCATTTGATATTGCACGTGTTGATATTGCACTGCTTTTTCACGTGACGCTAAGGACACATAACTACTTTCGCTGTCAAAGAGACACGCCATCTGTCATTCGATGTAAACATGGATGTTGATTCCGGCGACGCTGTCTTCCATGTTCGATAAACATACACAAACCCAATCTGGTATATTTATAGCGTTTGCTTTGTTTGTAAGTACCTACGTAGTTTCTGACGTAATAATGTGACTCGAAGATCAATACACGCTCGATTGTAAGGACGTACGCTACAAGGTTGCTTTGTTTGTTGTTGATTAGCTGCTCGCCAAAAAGTTAATTCTGCATGGCGAAGGGGTAAAATAAATCAAATAATGAATTGACGATCTATTATTAATGTATTACTCCGCCGAAAAGGAATATAAATGTGCACAAATGATAACAATATTAAATCTATTCTTGTCATTTAGTTTTTAATTTAATTTGAATTTTGAAGGAAATGGAATATTTATTATATTACTTTCACGAATACAATATCAAAGTATACAATAATTAGGTTATTGCATGCGTATGGGAAACTATTGTGTTGGGACTGCAACTCAGCCGAAGAACTCGTCCAACACAATATGTTCCCATATTGATGCAAAAACCTATAATACTGACTCTAGTATCATTCGAATAACGTGACATTTTATTTAAAATGATTTTAATAAAGTTCATAGCGTATCTATTTTTTACGCCATGCTTTTGCCTCGACCGACTTATTTATGTTTTGTCATGTTGTTATTAAACTCGATAAGATGTGTGACCTCAAGGAAATGAGTTACACTAGCCAATGTTTAATGCTTTTTATTCCTCTTAAAATGTGCGTTCCTTCATGGTATGGTATGAGTTTAATCCGATCAACCTACTTGATTAAATGATAATGGATGGACTAGTTTTAACGTGCGTTATGGTAATGATAACACTCAGTTTGAAACCAAGTCGTCGTCAATTTTGCTAAACCCTTTATTCACAGAATATAAATAAGTTAGCGACGTCCTGCGTTATGAGGTTAGCTTGTCAGATTATGTATTGAGGTCTTTATAAAATTTAAGCGAACAGTGTGGACTCTGATGAATCTATATGTATGATCAGACTCATTTGAGTCGTCACTTTACGCAGAGCCAATGCGACCCGAATTAAGAGAAGTGTTATTTGTTTCATGTCAAAATAAAATCCGTTAGGTTAAGATATATTGTGTGGCGACAATACTAGTGCGACCAGTGGTTATGGGAATTAGCTGTTGCGACAAGTGTTTGGCTATCATTAAATGTTAGAAATTAAAATACCGAATGTCTGAATATCTAGTTTACACTTAAGTCGTTCTTAAATTTGAATATATAGAAGACACATTACACGTTAGACAAATCACATGAAAAACACGAAAGTGTAATATGAAAATTAGACATTAGACATTAGACAAGATATTCGCTAACAAGAAGACATAGAGTCCAAATTAGACGTTAAACATTGTATATTAAAAAACAAATGTCTATATCGTAAGCTACACATTATACAATATAATATACATTCGCTAGTAAATAAGAAAGTGCAGAGCCCAAATTAGACTTTGACAAGGGCCTCTATGCCGAAGTTTCACCTATAAAGATCGGCGCGAACACGGCGAGCATCCTGTTTCAGGCCAGCGTTCTACTCTGGTTACAAAGTCTTCCACGTCCATGATTTTTTCTACCGTGATACGGGCCTATGGACATAGGCTCCCCTGAAACACGGCACGGTTTCGGTGAGCCTCCTGCTTTAAGCCGTCGTTCCACTTTCAACATACGTTTACTTGGCCGATAGCCAATTCTTACATTGAAACGAATAGTGCCAGTGTTGTTGTTTTTTCACCATAAGAGTTGTCATTTGCTAAAAATCAAATCAGTTTTTATTTCTACAAATTTATTGATTGATTGATGTTTAACGGCGCCGTTTTTAACAATTTCTCAGTCATATCAAAGCGGCCAGTTCAACTACACACGTTTTCTCACATCAGTACTCCACACAACAATCTTTCCAATCAACAGGCTGCTTTTCCACATAGATTTAGCCCATTGGTGAAAGACGAATGTCGCAATGACTTTTATCAAATGTCGGAAAGAAAGTTGGCCAAGCCGGGATTCAAACTTACAACCCCCTGATTGACAGGCCGTGTTGCTACCGACTGAGCTATTATAGAGAGTTAGAGAGAGAGATAAAGAGAGAGAGAGAAATAAAGAGAGAGAAAGAGGGAGAAAGAAAGAGAGATATATATATAGAGAGAGAAACAGAGAGCGGTATAGACAGAACGAGAAATAGAGAGAAGGAGAGAGAGAGGGATTAAGTGAGAGAGAGAAAGACAGAGAAAGAGGGAAAAAGAGAGATTGATATGTATATATAGAGAGTGACAGATATATAAAGAGAGAGAGAGAGAGAGAGTTAGAGAGACAGACAGACAGACAGATACGGAGACAGTAGAGAAAGACAGAGATATAGAGACATTGAGAAAAGAAGGAAACATAAAGAGAGATAATTATAGAGAATGAGAATGAGTGTAAGATTATATCTACAGTGAGAGAGGGGGGATCTGAGAGAATGAGAATGCGAGATATATATATAATTCAGTTATTTCATCAAAACATAGTGTTTGAACAAATTGTCTGAGAGAACTCATATGTATTAAACATAAATATAAACAATCACCTACGAAATCATTCTACTAGGACTGTATCGTTAAGGAAAATGATTAAGTAGCCTTGTTTTATATGTATTGGTTTTAAACTAGTTAACATGAAAGTAACTGGGTGACAAAGGGAGTTTTGGGTAGCAATATGAAGTTTATCATGACCTCATCGAATGAAGTTCGTATCGAAATTCAAGGCAGTAATATTCTGTAAACATCTATAGCTCCGTCACATTTACTTCCGCCTATAATTTTGTTTTGTACGATGTCATTGGTTGAAATATCGGCTAGCTTTCCTCATTTCTTTATCTGTATGATTAAACACTTACAAGTCACTAAACCGGATATATGGTAAAATGTTTCCTTACCTCGGTTTGATAAAAGATTGCATTTAGGACATTTTAATAATGTCAATGACTCTTGCGGGTCAGTTTTGACCCACTTAGTTAATAGTAATAAACAAAAAATGGACATTATATTAAAATGTCAAGGACTCTTGCGTGTCCAACTGACCTACTTAGTCCATAATAAACAGGACATTCACTTCCCATTCTTGGCGAACAAAGAAGAAACCACCGCCGAAAATGGGAGATGATTCAATATACAACATAAAATAACACAAATAATATAAACGATGCCGTATCCAACTTAAGATATACAACAACTCAAGATAACAAGAACTAAATGCACCTCGTGGTGGAGGATTGGGGGAGTTGGAAGTAACATATTTACCTAGAGATTTTTCACCAATTTCGTAGATCCGGGAGCTAATGAAAGAGTGAAGAAGACTGCCAGCGATTGGCCTATAAAGGCCGAGTGATAGCAGCTCTTCTCCTGATTGGTTCACGCATGTAGAACAAAAGTGCACTTAATTCCTGCAACCGAACTAGCGTAGAATTGTTCCAGATAATTAATCGAACAAAGTTATTTACTTAAATGCCCTTCAATCCATAAATCGTTTTATGTTGGCATAACATATCATTTATTAAGCCAGTACACGTACACATTATATATTCGTTTGTATGTGTCTTGTAAGTGTTTTTGCCTAATAAATGATGACATGAAAAGCGTAAGAATCCCATTAAACAAAACTTGATTTAGTTAACCCTTGCATGATATAACATAATTAAGTTGTAGGTTTATGCTTGGCTGCATTCTTAGATTATCGTCAAATATACGAATACACGCGCATACATATGTTGTTTGCGAAGATTAAAACACGTTATTAAAGTATTAAACTTGGCCTCTACCATTCGATCAGGTCCTTAACATTGTGCAAAGGTATATCATTATAATGAAAGTCATGCAATTTCGCCAACAGCAAGTGTTTTAATTATTTATGTAAATAGGTGTGTTTTTACGAAACACATCTTAATAACGGTGAGACAGTGGTGCAGTGGTGGAATGTCGGAATCGAAGGTCCCGGGTTCAAATCCCGCCATGAGCGGGTTTTGCGTTTGGGACTTGTTCACGCAAACATCACGAGTAATGGTTTCTTGATCTCCAGGAAAGAGACATAGCGCGCGTTTTATATATAATTTAAAAGCTAGTTTCGATGTAAATAAATAAGATTAAACTAAACGTTGGTGAAGTTGCATACATGTCTGTCAGTATAGTATATACAGGAACACAATTAAGGTTGATGCTCGAGTAATATAAATCGCGAAGACTTCGTACAATAATTAAGATTAGGTCGACACTGTCGAGTTATGAATTACCTAAGTTAAAACCCCTACTTATAATTAGTGAAGCAACGCCACACAATCATCGACCTTAAGGACATTGTGACCGGCTTAGATCAAGATAATCCGGCTCCTCTGCGCATTTTGATCGGGATATGTCTTGTTCGTCATCTAGTCGTACAATACACGATTATGAACCTATGCACAGCGTAGAGTGATTTGTTAGTTTTCATCTAGTGTAACCTTTTAAGAAGCGAAACCAACTTGAGAACAGCTGTTTACCATTTCTCAAGCTATTACAATTATGACAAAACTAAATGGAAATTAGTTGATTAATAAGATGAGATTGACAGCATTGTGGAAAAAGAAGATATCATGAATACTCCTCCAAAAGTTTTCCTTTGTCTACCATGTTGTCCAACGACGTCTGCTTCAAATACATTTTCTACCATGGAACATATTAAATATTGAAGACCAACGCGTTTATAAAACAGCTGTATCGTTCGTCATCGCCATATGCTTCAATGAGGTAGCTGCCTTGTAGTTAAAAAGAACATCGTCACTATTTTTTTTAATGGAGTTTAAAAGATGTGTTTTTATATAACAGGATAAACAGCAAATGACTGGATCACCGAGAACATTGTCGATATTGTTTTATCTTATCTCTTTCCTTTACCGTAATATCAGCAGATGACATTTGATTGGCCTTATCTGCATTTGGTTTTAATATATAGCTGCATGTACACGTATAACAATCTAACTGAGCAACACAGTAATTGAATGAAACTGATTTAAAAAGTCTGTTTATTTCCCGAATGTTTTATATAACTATTGGACGTGTATATATGCGGTGCTAAAAGTAGACAATATTAAATTGTATTTTACTTACAATTTAAATTTATTTCATTATTTAATAAGATTTTTTGTTTTCATTATTTTACCATCAAAGATCAAACAGAAATATATATATAAATGTTTTTGTTATACCTTTTTATTGCAAATAAGTGTTCATAAGTCGTCTGCTGTAAAACGTACCAACTATCGTCTGCATATTGGGTATCTTATTGATTTTGATACAAGTTGAACATATTTCATTTTGAGCAATATGTCTTCCTTTTTCAACTATACGTTCAAAAGTCGTCTGCTGTAAATGTATTAAATGTCATCTTTATCAGGGAAAGTGTAATGTGAAACAACATAACGTTAACATTTACGTCATTTTGTGTTTGTTAAACTATTCGTACAAGATGTCTGCCAGATACCAGCCTTCAAAACGGAACCATGTCATCGGGATTGCTGTGCTGTTATTGCTACAGTTAACTACAGGTTGGTGTTTTTACTTGACTGCATTAACATTGACCAGTTTTCGCTAACAATCCTTACTTGACAACATTGGCCAGTTTTCGCTAACAATCCTTAATATCATTTTTACTCTAAATCAACATTCACACAGTAATCTGATTAGGTAAAACAATATAGTATGTTAACGTCAGTTGTAATGTGTAGGTTATATAACGTCGTTTCCCGGTTAAAGTACTAATGGTTAACTTATCCAGACACAAGCAAATCCTATTGTTATGTATAGGTTATATAACGTCGTTTCCCGGTTAAAGTACTAATGGTTAACTTATCCTGACACAAGCAAATCCTATTGTTATGTATAGGTTATATAACGTCGTTTCCCGGTTAAAGTACTAATGGTTTACTTATCCAGACACAAGCAAATCCTATTGTTATGTATAGGTTATATAACGTCGTTTCCCGGTTAAAGTACTAATGGT